>VBVR01001437.1:0-30586 GCA_011638315.1 Tetramorium parvispinum | reverse complement strand
CGGAACAAGGAGCTAAACTACCAATTCTGACCTCGGATTTGGATTCAGCGAGTCAAAATACATAGGAATACACTAGTTTAGTATACAGGCCAAACCACTTTTTTTTTTGTGTGCCTGTGTTATTAATGTATATATACACTTTCAACTGTATATAGAATTTAATTTATCGCGTTTGAGAGGTTTGAAGACAAAAGTGGGAATATGAATTCAAGTAAATTGTGCCAGATATCAATTAAGATTTTGCGAAAAAAAATTTCGAGCGCTGAAACGTATACGAATAAAAAAACCTACGTGAAGCAATGCTACGGTTACTGCGCAGTGACCAAGTTCCAAGATCGTCGAATCGATTCCTAGATCCACGGGTGATATTATTCCGCGAATAATTTCCGTAGCGCGGTTAACTAGATCCGTGTTGCGGTTTTCCGGCGTTCAAGAAGCGGACGAGGGAATGGGGGGAGACGGGCGTCACGAAGCTTGGCCTCAGATATCGATCGATGGCCGAAGTGGACGATGATGATGCCTGGCAGGAACCGAAGAGTACGAGGCAAATTGGAGGAAATATCGTGGACAAGGAGAGAGAGGAACTAGATGAGCAGAACCTGTACAGAAGTTGCGTGAACGCGACCTGACCAACGCAGGCAGCGACGAAGAGAATGAAACGGGGGGAGAGAACGGGGAGGAGGGAGGAAGAGGGAAAAGGAAAGAAGAAGAAGGAAGATCGAGGAAGATCACGAGGACGGGTGTATCGGGCGAGAGACGCGGGAGGTGAGGCAGGGAGCTACGTCGAGGCTCGAACCGCTGAGGTGAAACGAAATGATAATGGAAGGAAGAGCGGTGGGCATCGATGGATGAAGAAGCAGAAAGACATTGACGATGGAGGATGAAGCACGACGGAGCAGTCATTCGTCGTGAGCGCGAATCGCTCCGCGCGCCACGACGCGAAGTTGTAACGTGTGAAAGGAAAAAGGAAAGACGGGAAAGACGAACGAAAACCGCTAATTTCGCCACCGTAATGGTTGTGAAATTGCTGACGGGAAGTCGATAAGCGGGAGATATACCTAGAGAAGCTTAACTGACAAGTCAAACGAGAAATCGACCGAGCGCGCGCTCCGATAAGGGTGGCCAGCAGCAGGCGTGTACGTTGCGCAAATGTCGAAAAAAAATGCGAAATTAAGAAGGCAACGAAGAGATGAAACGGCCAAGATGAAACGGAGTAATCCGATTCGACTAGGCGCGGAGAGAGGAAGCGCGGAGCACCGGCGGCACGCACCTAGAGCGAAGAAAGATAGCGCCAGCCGGTGAGGCGGCTTAATGAAAGAAAGAAGGGAGGGAGAGACCGAGAGAAACATGATGATAAAGGAAGAAGCTGCTGAGGACATTAATGACGGAGAAAGAGGGTTGCCGAGAAGAACCGTCGCGGCGAGTCAACGGTCGGATGAAGAAGGACGAGAGACGCGCGCGCGCGAACGCGCGGCCGAGATAGAGAGAGAGAGAAAGAGAGAGAAAGAGAAGCGAAGCAAGGGGTTACGCAGAAGGGGACGAGGCGAGATGAGGAGAAGGATTGAGGCAGGATGCTGTGCCGTCACGGTACACTAGCCTCCGGACTTGAATCCCGAGCCCTCCGGCCACGGAGGTGCATAGCTTCATTCAGGAGACGGTCATCTTTTTCCTTTTCCTTCTCTCTCTCTCTCTCTCCCCCTCTCTCTATCCTCTACTTTATCGTTCTCTCTCTCTCTCTTCTTCTCTGCCCTCCTTATTTTCCTCTTATTTCCTCCCGTAGCCGCGTGTCAGTACGCCGCGAGATCGTGTATTCCCCCGGTGGTGGAATGTTCGATAAGGAGAAACGGTAGCGGCGTCCTGGCAGTAGCCAGGGTCGTCGTAAAGCGTCGCTGAGGTAGACGCGTTGGATTAAAGGACAGGATCGGTGAAGCGCGACAGGCGATCGCGATATCACCGGAAGCTTTGGTCCGTGACTCCGATTTCGTAGTCGCGCGTTCGTAATAACGCGGAGACGGGAGAATAACGACCAAGTTGTTAGAATTAAATCGCCCCGGAGAGTTCCGATTTGAAATCGCGAGATCCCCGAAAACAAAACGCGTCCGAGGAATGTCGAAAGTTTGGACCGATAGGAAGACCGGGCTAAGGAGAACCTTGGCGTCACACGGAACGACAACGAACGACTCGATTAATCGTAGAAGACATTAGTGAAACGAGCGTGACAGCACCGTTGCGCGAGATGAAGCATAATTCTACTTCCTGCCTTATTGGGGGCGTGGTGATTGCGGCAATTTATGAATTCCTGAATTTTTAACCTCCCCTCTCCGCCCCAAACTGAGAGTTCTGTATACCGCTGCTTCCGCGCCTTCCATCCTCGCGTCGCATTCAATCAGTATTACAACTAATCGAGAATAAATTTACTGCCAACGCTTCCTCGAGTAGCGCGAACAATCGTGTGAAAAAATTCCTGCTGTGTGTCCGTAGAGGAAGTAATTTATAAAATGCCTACACTACAAATAAATTGATTTTATAATGGCAATTAATGATGCAAAAATTTTTGTTTGCACAAATCCTTGTTTCATGATTTTTCCTCAATCTTTACGAGTTCAATAATTCGAATTACATTATGAGAACATTAATAACGAGAGTTAGAGATGTTATTATTTAAATTACATAGTGCCACAATGTATACTTTATTCCTCAATAACAATATTTTTTTATTTATCATTATATAATATCATTTCCGTCTCTATTCTTATTTCGTCAAATGTATTCTAAACAGAACGGATACAATATAGTCGCGATATATATTTTCAATATCTCTTCAACATCTTTCCCATCATTTCTAAAATATAAAACTTTAATATTTTCTAGTACTTGCATTCTAGTGTTCTTCTCACTCTCTTTTCGACGGTCCACGAAAGGATATCCGATAAACAGGAACGATTATAACGAGAAACTACTACTTTGTAACGTGCCGCGGAGGCTGATTAATCGCGGAGAATCTGCCTGTACCGTTGCACAAAATCTGTGTAATTTGTAAACTTTTTTACCGTCCGCAAATGTATAATTTGATTCGGTTTAATCTCCGTCTGGAACGCGACGCAGCCCGGACCGTCAGCGAGTACTTATTACTGTGTAGGGGAAAGTGGAAATAAAACGTAACAATCTTTAGATCCGATCAGTTTTTGTAAAGTCAGGAATAAGGATCATTTCTTGCAATATCGCGCAAATAAACATCAATGATTAAAAAAAATCTATGTCTAACTAGAATTACTTTTCGCAGAAAACTCAACTTAAGATTAATGAAATATTTATTGAAGCATAGCTCGTTAAAAAAATACATTAATTATAGAATATGATAATTATATCAGAAAGACAAATATAACGAATGATTTAAAAAATTACATTACGTAAAAATAAATATAAATGTTCTTAATAATACTTCAAAATATTTTAAGAAACTCGTTTCATATATTAGTAATAATATGAATTGAAAAAGATAATGTTAACACACGTGCTTATATAAAATACTATTTCTGCGGATATTATTTTTTTCTTTACTTAAATAATTCGAAATATTTTTGTTATATTTAAATGCCGTATAAATTTTGTAAAAATTTGTATCTTGGGGTGCCAATTTCACAGACTTACAAAAGACAATTTTGTAATTACACGCCGCATTATAATTACCCCCGTTTTAATATCGAACAAAACACAGTAACGGGGCCGAAAGTGACGAGCGACCGGACACGCAAATTATCATTTTATTAACCGGCGTCGTCCGTCCAGCGATAAGACTGTCGGGCGATTAAAAGCCGGCCCTGATTAGTTATTAAAACGACGGTGGAAACGGCTCTAACGAAGCGGTTTCTGCGTAGGGTTTAGATTTGTTCGTTTACTAATTTCGTGCTAATGAGCGGCGTGCCGCGCTGATCGGTCCGCACCTTAACGATTATCCTTCCGTCGCTCCTTCCGTTCCTTCTAGGAACGCCTAACGGAATAAATCACGCTTGTATACACGTACACACGTATTAGCTGATCTAAAAAAAAAATGTTCCTCATTGAGATATTTCAGGTAACGGACAGGTGGAGATTGCGGGATTTTCTTGACGCGCGATGTCTCTCGGTCCGCGACAAATTAACCCCCTCCGTGTCACATTGTATCTTGTAACGTGGCAGATATACGTGCAATAACTGGTTTTAATCGCCGGGTTTTATGTTTTGCCCTCGATTTTTCTTTTCTTCCCCGCGCGAAACGGGACGGCGAAGCGCCGGTGCGCCTCGCCGGTCTCCGGTGTATGATAATCTGCCCTATTCTGTAGAAGCATTCGGTGAATATCGTTAAGTTTTAACGATCCGCCTTATGGAATGTCACGCGCCGCGTCCTTCGAGTCGCCTTAGCTCTCACTCTCCGTCTCTCCCTGCCATCCTCTCTCCCTCTCCCGTTCATCTCGCGCCGTCTTTTTTCTTCGCGACGCGCCGCACCGTCCGCCGGTAATTATCGTGGAAAGCGCGGAAAGCTGTAAACTTTAATGATTGTCTCTAAGCGGCTCGTAAAACGCGCGTTAACGAATTTGCGAAACTGAAATCCATCATCAGGGATAGACAGACATAAATTGTCAATCTGCGAACGTACGGGGCCGGACGGCCACGGAAAATGTCACAAGCTGGATGGTAGCGAGAAATTTTCTCGAGGTCAGGTCTCTCTCTCTCTCTCTCTCTGCCCTTACATAAACCCTTGCGGTACGCAACCGAAATCTTAGAGTCGCAAAAGGATGCTACATCTTTGATACGAGTTTCAAGATCCATCTCAAACCCACCCTCGAACTGACATTAATAATAAGATGATATCCCACATGCTGTAAGATAGAAGCATCTTTGCGTTGGAGAAATCCCAATCAAATATGAAAACTAAGAAAATCTATGAGTACTGAAAATGTGATATCAATTTGTTACGATCTCTAATTATTTCAGTGAATTCTTCGATATCTCTACTCCAAAATACTCCTTTAAATCTTACAAGAAGAATACCATATTATTGCCATGAATATTGCCATTATCAGATTTTTTGATATGTCACAAATATTCTTTCATTGATAAATCAATATGCAGTCATGTTTAAATTGTCAATAATGAATTAAGTTTTCCGTACTTTTCAAATGTTTTGTAAAATATTTATCGACAATAAAATTTAATGTATGCTTTGTTACATCAAAAAATATATAAAACAACACGATATTATATAAATGACAAAAATATGACATTCTACAGCAGACGACCATCTTGCAAGTTTTCTTATCATTCTGTCGAAAGTATAAAAAAATAATATTGTACTTTTTATTGTATACGAAAGATACGATTTCTTAATAACGGTAATTTTATTGGTTACATTGTGGCAAAGAAATTTCGATATTCTCGAATGGAAGTTGCCTGAAGAGGTAAAAATTCTAAAGGTCATTAAAATCGCTCGTAAAAGTGAAAAATGAATTTTCCAACCATTTCTCTCTTTTAATCTTTCATTGTTAACCGCAAATATCTGTTTTCACGATGAAAGAAGTAAAAAATTATGTATTATATAATAAAATTATGTGATGAAAACAAACATTCGTTAAAATATTGATTATTTTCATAAGTGAAAATTGCAATGTTTTTTTTACGTCATAAAACATTATCCCAGCGTCAAATCGTCATAAATTATAGGTAACCATAAAATTTTTACCACTGAAAAATTTTTACCACTATACCACTATATTAGAAGACTTGAGGATGTCAAAAATTGTTATTGACCATAAAAATAAATCGCGAAAAATCAACAGAAAGAGCGTGAAAGGAAAGAAGAAAGGAAATGAACATAGCCTTAATAAGCTTTTTCAAATTTTTCACGCAGGCACGAGCAGGCACTCCATGTTTATTTGGGTAAAAGTCCCAATGGGAATGCACAAACAGACAGTCAATCCTTTCTTCTTTTCTTTAAATAGAAAGAAACCCAAAAATCCTTAACGTCATCGATACTCTGGAGATACCGATAACGGTATTACCTTTTAAAAGAAAAGAAAAGAGTGTTTGCTGAAGTGCTCTATAAGATCGACGAATAAATCTTCTCGTTATTGTTATTGAAACGTGTCTAAACAGCACAATCCGTGCTAAATAAGACGTCCACTATTTCCGGAAATAAACGTGGAAATGTGAAGAAGAGCACGTGTTAGTATTAACCTCATAAATCAATTTGTTATAAAGACCTTTTAGAAGCAGATTGAAAAGATCAAGGGAAAGAAACGGGACTTGAAAAAAAAATTCCGGAAGACTCCGGCGCCTACAAAAAATTCTCGGAAAAAATAAGGATCACGACATATGCCTTTAATTCTACTGCGTATAAATACGTAACGCTCGTTATGTTGGACGTGTTGAAGAATTAATAGACAAATTGCAATCGTCCCATCTCAAATCAGACGTATTAACACGAGGTAGCAGGTAGAGAGAGACTTATAGAATACATCTAAAAGTGAGCCACACGACGTGGGCGTCGACTGGTCGAACTTACCTGCGGGCACATCTTGCATTGGTACTTCCTCGGCGGATGCGAATGAGGTCCACCAAGATGGGAATTCAGATGCGACGGATGAGAAGGTTTTACGGTGAGCGGCTGAGGTACCACCAAAAGGCTGGCTGGCGGACTTCCGCTGCTCGAGCCGCCGGCGCCCCGATACTGCTCATCGCCTGCAATCATTCACAGATTCGAGACTAGATCGGGATCGCCTTGAGTGACGATTGTCATCGAGGACAGGATACGTGCGCGCGATATCATAAACACCGCCGCCGTACATTTTAATTACTCTCGATTATTTCCATCTCCCGCGACCTACTTCGATATTATAAAGCGTGCTCCGCGGCTGGAAAGTGACACAGTAACCGCAGCAATCATCAGTATTTCCCAAGCGCTTAATTGAACGCTGATTATAGATCGAGAGCGCGATATGTATTATTGATGCGTCTCACGACTGTCGAGATAGATTTTTTTTGCGTCTCGCAACTTGTACTCCTAGTTTAAAATACAGTGCAAGGTGTCAATACGTCATTGTCCCGAGACCTATTCCGTTGTATAACGTTGTATAAAACTCGCGTCCGCTATCCATTAGCGTCTGGTTATTATTAGAATATATACAATCGAGTACATCGAGTCCAATGGGCAGCGTCTAGAGTCCTGCGCGCCGCGATAAGGAGACCTAGCTATCTATGCGGAGTCATTTCGACGAGTTATTATGATCTCTCGCCGAGATTTATCACGATCTATCAGCGAGTCCTGCAAAGGCTCCGGGTGTCTCTCTTACTTACGTTTCTCGCTTGCGTTTGTCGCGATAAATGGTACGTACTGATCTCCGCGCACGCATACAATTATCTCCGCCGTGCACACAGGTGCGACACGGTAATACCGAGAAAGAGGCACACGGACAGTGTCGAGCGGTCGACCGACTGACGCAACACTCGGGCCGGCGTGCAAGGGGCAAGGATCCTGCGGGTTGCAAGGACGTGCGCGATCCTGCGTTACGAGTGTGTGCCTGTCATTAAGACGAGTTCTCAATATCGATCGGCGCGCATAAACGCGAGTGGCGCTCGCCAGCCGACAGGTTGGAGGCTGGCTATATCATCACGGCGCGACCGCGCCGGTTCGCGGTATTCCGCTACTACTTTGCGCTCTTACGCATCGACACTTAAACGCATCACGCTCCTTATGCATGCAAAGCCTGCAAAAATATCTACCGTCATCCTTTCGGCGCGGAGAATATTCGCGATTAACTCTCCTCGCTGTCTCTCGCGCGCGCATTTAAATCTACTCGGGAGATAACTCTCGCCCGATAGAGAGGAGCGATAAATATCGTAGACATGGCGGCCGATTTATTTGCTCTTCTCGAAATGTTGCTTCTGGAAACGAGTTGTCAATTGCAGAAAACTCTGACAAGAGGAAAGAAACTATCCGCCGCACTTTATTCCACGTTAATAACTTCCGAGATACTTTCGCAATTACTTCTGCACTGTCAGAGCTATTTCGAAAACAAAAATGCACGGTAATTATTCAAAATTAAAATATCTTACCTCGGAGGTTTATCCGTTGCACTTTAGGCTGACTAATAACGCCTATTAAATGTTCTATAATTCACGGCAAACTTCAGATTCTATTTATGATCTCAAATAATGCGACAAACATTGAATCGAAATACATGGCGTATGAAATTGTAAAATAAAATAGAAAACTTACGCGATCTGAAGTGAGATTAAATATATTTCCGAGGTATTATTAGACATGATTAGGACTTTTAACTACCGTATAATATGGAGATACGATTATTAGCTCACCTCAAGGATCAATATCAAATTACAACATCAATACCGATTACGATACGAAAACCTTTCCTTTTTTACAGGGGTATTCTTTCCCGCTTTCGAGAAAATCGGCATATCAACAACAAAAACAACCGGAAGCGTTACCGGCATTAAACGGAGGAAGTTACAATAAATTACGTATTTAATCCGTTTCCTGCCAATAATAGAAAAGTTATCGCTCGACCTTGTATACAACGAGCAAACGCCTCCAACGCGGAGTATCCCGTTTGCTCCGACACTCGTTTAAGCAGTTTTACGACCCGATCCGTGCAACACAGGAGAGAGATGTCCGCATTATAATTTTTAAATTCCGGTTTGCATGTCGCAACCCGGATGAAATATCATTTCTGTCTCATTTTTACGAAGCGTTGCAAAATTCTAAAAAAAAAGAGAGAGAGAAGAGGGAAAGAAAGAAAAGAAAAAGAAGGAAACTAATGATTCGCATCGTCCCCCTGCCTCCCCCTAATAATGACTTCATAATTTATTAATAGCTCCTTTACGCCGCTCCGCGGTTGCCGCTTGCGCGCATCCTCCGCTCGTTAAGTTTAGTTCAGAAGCGAGGACCCTTCTCTTGCAAGGACGGGGGCATCCCGTGACTTTTACGACAATGCACGTCGAGTGCGTTCGGTAAAGTGTTGCGCGTAGGCGGTGAGAAGATGCGCCTCTCTGAAGCTGACGGCCCACGCGCCGACGTCGATTTCGCTTAGAATCGACGTTAAACATGCAAAGGATACTCGCGAGAGTTCATGCGTGTGCGGACATTACGCGCGAGAGAGAGAGTGTCGATCCGCGCGTAATCCAAGTGGGCAAAGCGACAGACAGACGTCGTCGTGCCGCGTTAATCCGTTTATCTAAATTACAGGGACATAAGGATGCGCCCTTTATAGAATTTAAACCCTCGCGCGCGCCAGTGAGCGTTCGATATTGATATTAATTAATGATAACTGCCAAATCGATGGCTATTTGCAATTTAGGGCGAATCTCTCCGGCACAGGTGTTTATTTCAGACTGTCAGATTAAATAGCATTGATCTATACAAAATAAATGCGATATATTATATAACGTTAGACGTAGCGCATTAATAAAATATTAAATTTTCATAAAATGCTATGTGTGTGTGTGTTTATATAAAATCTATATTGTATTTAAATTCCCTTAATTGTTTAATACTTCTTTAGATCGGAACGATTAAATGAATCAACATTTGCGCGGAATCGAAGTAATCATTATGATGCAGTGATGATGTTGCGATATAATGAGAAAATCATGCGAGTATAACAAGTATAATATCGAGCGCAGCATCAAAGTTCAAGGCGTGGATGTATTTAATTGCGATGCAATTCCCAATAACTTCGTCGATAAAAACCGCGTATAGCATTATATAAGATTTATGCATAAACGCATATAGCGCATGTATTAGAATATATTCGGCGATTCGCGATACGCGCTATTGCCTGCGAATCCACACCGACGGCGACGTTACGCGCGGCCTTCTTTCCCGCCTAATTGCTCGGCGCACGGCGTTACGTAATCGATAAGCGCGCATATACTACAAGTCAAAACCATAATCAGGCGAGGTGAGACAGGTGTGAACGGTAGCTATTTGCGAAGCGAGTTAGATAAGTCTCGGCGCTATTATTATGAATTTATTTATTTCGCATACCGCATGCGTTTACGTGCCCGGATCGCGGTCGCTCGCACACATTTCTCTCTTTAACGTGCCTTTTATACAAATGCCGCGCTCTGGGAAGGATTTTTTTTCTCTCCCCTCTCGCCCCCCTTCTGCCTCCCATCGCGACAATCACACGAGTCATAAACTTCATCTAGTTCAGTTGCCGATCTCCTTTGTGGGCAGCGTTATTTAAATTTACAACATGTTAATTATATGCGCGTTATTTTAATTTCAAAAGCGGCGTTTCGTCACGGCGGGGGAGAAAACGACGGCGCGCGTGGATTATTTATTAACTTCGCGCCGTCGGTGGCTGAAAATTTGCACAATATCCTTTTTGAATTAATTTCCACGGCGGGCGCGTGATAAACTTGAAACTTTGAGACGCCGGAGTCCGATTCGCCATCGGATAATCGGCAATCGCTCCGCGATTCGCTTCCAAGAACGGACAATCTTGCAAATCATCGTCCCCTCGACGTTCCCGCAACGTTTCATTCGCGCCGCCGCTCTTTTCGCCTAATCGACCAATCTCGGAACGCGCGCGGGATATACGTAACGTTCTCCTCGCGGCATAACTAATTGATCTTTCCAGCGCGCTTGAACTCGATAATTATCATTTACATGCGTGATCTCGTGCGCGCGAGAGTCGCCGGTACTCTTTGGCCGCAGCACCGACGACGAAGAGGCCACCACCTCTCCTTCGTCGGTGCTACACGCGGCACATATCGCTGGGGGGAAAAAAATACGAGAAACCTGAGTAGGCCTCGGAATAAGATGCGCTACATCTGTTTGCAGAAGTCAGGACAAGCGTATGAATGTAAGAATAAAAATGTAAATGTAACTCGACGTGGATGAAGAGGGTCTGGCGAGTTTTACAGCGCTCGTTTATGGAAATTTACCTGATCCACGTAATCTCTACGATTCTTAATATACGTAACGCCCAGATGATCTTGTATCAACCTTAAACATTCCGCAATTTTTTTCGATTTCCACGTTTCTGATATCTTATTTTACTATGTCATTTATGAAACTTTGAGATATACTTAAGTTGCCATCAATTTTAAAGAAAATGAAGGATACAATTTTAAAAAATAATAGACAATTAAGGGCCAGCTTGTTCAACTTTTTGATAAACTAATAATTAGATAAATAACTAGTAGTTACATAAATTATACGTTTGAATATTTGTCTAATTTAAAGATAAAACAAAGACAGACGTATGATTCAACTGTTAGTTAGTTTACCAAGTAGTTATTATTTAGATTGCCTGCAATTACTACAAATAAATAGAGAACATCTCGCATAGAAATACAGTACAGAAACATTGCATAACTCGATTCTCTCCGCACCTGAAACAGATTCATCTTATTCTCAAGCCTCGGCCTTTGCCACGAAATGAAAGGTCAAAATATTTCTCTCGGCCAGTGTCGGGCGATAATAATGTATTTTTGTGGGGGACCCGCTCGCGTTGAATTTCATATGAACGTATTTTCGCGCACGCGGGCCGACCACGCTGGCTGGCAAAATACAGCGGCGCTTAAAAATCATCTCTCGTCTCCGTCCATACGGACACACGTGCGCAGGCACGCATTCATGTACGCACGCACGCGTCCGCATCGAGAGCGTTAATGACGTATGACGCCATGCACCTCCCAGCGTCATTTGCGTAATTTTAATGGAATTATCGCGTCTCTTTCGGCACCTACGTGAATAAAAACTATTTTCCCAGCGTCGTGTTTGACCGTTTTTGAATTAACTTGACTAACGCGTCGTGGCAATCCGCGTATCTCGCTTCGCTCTTTTGCAAAATCACTTATTTTTTTCTTTTTGCAAATCGTGCATATATAAACAACTTTCTATAAATTTCATTAACGTACATTATATAGACTGTATATTACACTGTACGCTATGTATTAAAAAAAAGTGCGCATATATGTATGAATTATATGTATATATGTATATATGTATAAATTCTGCAAATTTCATTATTATTTATTGTCAATCGCATAATATGCCCATATGTAAATACACTTCCATGTGTGAATTTCATTATTGTATATCGTATATAGTGAATAAATTTATTACCCAAAAATTTATGCAAGAAAATAAGCATGTATAAACATTTCAGCTAATGAAACACTCAGCATAAGATGAGTAATACGATCATTTTCTTAATGCATGACCATACGCTTTCATATGTGTAAATTTATACAGGCTAGTCTATGGATTTCTGATTATTCATTGGAACGCTTTGCATTGCAATTTTTAAGTTATTTTTTCCACTGCGTAACAATTGTTTTATACGTATTTTTTGTTACTGTCGATTAAATAAAAATGAATCACTAACGAGGAATCTTTTATTTAAATGCCTTAATGAAGAATGTTTAGATGTAAAAAACGCAAATTATTTATTTTTTTATTTTTTTTTTCACAGCGTAACAATTACTTTATATACATATTTTTTTGCGTTGCTGATTATTAAATGAAAATGCATCACTAACGAGGAATTCTTGATTTAAATGCCTCAATAAAGAACGCGTTTGGATGCAAAAAAGCGCAAATTAATCAAATCTTATAGTAGCAATCAATTACGATAAACTTACAAGAGAGATTATACAGAAAAAAAGTGTACATCCAAAATAATATTACGGAGAGTTTCGGTCGACTGATCGGTCCTCATCTCTAGTCCGACTTGCGGGAAGCGCGAGTTAATAATAATCGTGGGAACGCGGCAATTATATCCATTGCAACACATTTAATTATTTGCCAGCTGCGTCATACCTCGTGTGACGCAGGAAGCGTCGACAAATCGGCGTGTCGATATTCCAGTAAAGGAAAAACGAGATCAGAATATAGATCTCTGACGATACAGCCAGAAAAATTAATTCTCGTTATTTTTTTTTTTATTTAAGATCTATAAGACAAATTGTACAATAACAGTAACTCCGAAAGTAAAGAATGCAATGTGTGGCGAAGTTGACTCGAGTTGCACATTTAGTTTATGTTTATAAAATAATTAATTTTCTCTATTAGTGTAAACTCCTTTCTCGCATAATGTTATAAAATAATAATATAATAAAGTATGACATATCGCGCACCAGTATACCATATAATTATTTTTGCATTGCATTTCGTAAGGAGCGTAAGACGCAAGTTATGCAGAGAAGGTATTTTCGAGTACTGCATGAAGAATGCAAATTTGAATGGATTAAATCCACGTGCTATTATCGCACGATTCATTCGGATTTCACAGCGAGTCATAAATGCATCCACGTCGTGTCGTGGCCTGCACTTGTCTCCCAGTCCTTTATGAATATTCACCGTTCACGCGATCGTCGTGGATCGATCCTGACGTCATGCCTAGAGTCGATAGGATCAAGGATCCTGCCTCCGCTCTCTGCATCAATATTGCACCACGAGGCACAATCCGTGCGCGCGATGCATCTCCTCGTTCTTTCAGTTTTACTTGGCGGGGACTCTCCTCTCTCTTTCTCTCGGAATTTCGACTATCGTGAGTTAGCAATATGTCAAGCCTCAGGGTCGCATTAGTATTAAACAAGATAGAGATTTATGGAGAGAGAAAAAAAAAAGACGTACGCCGAATTGCTCGCGAGTGTACCGGAGTCGTATGTGCCGAAAAATATGCACGCGTCCATCACACATTTATGCGCACGCCCATTATTTACATATATCAGTACATGTATTTTGAGCTATTTGTGTATGCGGCCTCATATAAGGTGGACGCTAATGTTGAGGTTGGTAGTAAATTATGCAAATAACTCTGCTGGGGAAAATGTCAGTGGTTGCGGACGACGGTCGATCCATCGACTTGCAATCGCGGGGTCCGTTCGGCCGGGCTCGTCCGACTGCGCGAGCGGGCCACAGAGCGGACGGAACGGGCGAGCGAGTGGAAAAAGAGAGCGGAGGGGCGGGAAAAGGAAACGGCGTATGAGATTATGAGAAGAAGGAAAAGAGATGTAAGACCAGCGCGTTGGATGTGACTAATACGAGGCGGTGTTGGTGGCGCGATACAGGCGGACGGATGTAAATGGAAAACGCGCGCAAGCGCTATAATCACGAGAGAATGATACGTTTTCCGATAAAAACAAATTCGCATCTTGGGATGTAAGTGCATTACTTCGCATTACGTTCATTTATTTCATGTAAATTGCCGGTCTCGGGTAAATAGGCGTCACAGTATCTTATGTTCAATGACATCGCAAATCTGTACGGGGAAAAAAGTCTCATAAGCAATAGAGAACTATGTGCGCTGATCTCTTTAGGACCGCCATTATGGACACACGCGCACGGACAGGTTGTGTAGAAAAAATTAATAATTTAGCAAGTGTGTGTTTAGAGAGTTCACAGTCACGATTCTCCTCTACCCAAATAAAGAAATGAATTCGATGATCGAAGGGATCTTTTTGCATTCAAACAAACACATTCATTCCGCAGCCTGGTTAACTGTATCCGGGATTATTGAATTCCTTGTTTGTGCAGTGCGGTTTACGTCTGTTTCTTTGTAAAGTCCAATCGGCACTGTGAAATAGATATCATCGATAGCACGTAGAGCGGAACGATAATGACACGTTTGATTTACACGTGTGTTTGACTCGCCGTATACGTACTTCAATCCTTATGTGTCCGACGGGAAATATATGTCCCACTTGCAATTTTTCTTCGTAAGTCCGCTGAGATCTGTTCCATCTTCTCTGCCAAAAAGGAAATTGCCGAAAAGGAAAAAAATGTAAAAAAAAAACCATTTAATTCGATTTGCGAGGGAGAATCGGCGTTAGACAGAGAATTGTCGATGACGCAGAAACGCGTTCAGTCAAACGGACTCTAATCCAATTTTAATTCAAAGATTAATTATCTATATTTAATATTAGCGATAAATTAATTAGCACTTATCACTTCATGTCACGCAACAACATAATCTCGTCTAAATCTATATAAATCTTGTCTGAATCTTAACTTACTGTCGTGCCTCATGATTGAAAAAAAGATCACTTAGAAAATAACCGACGGATATACGTATTGATATAAAAGAAATATAATATTTTGTCGTGTTTTTTCCTCCTATCCGAATACGTCGGGTCTGCGAAAATGATTATGCAGCAATGTGTCAATGTTTTCGCGCGGCACGAATCACCATGCATTTTCGTCGATGAGTCGCGCGTGTACGGAGAGCTATTATTTTGACTTAAAAGATTCGGAGACGGAGTGACGGCCAGAATAGAGAAGTCGGATGCAGTTCTGGAGAGAAAGAGAGAGAGAGAGAGAGAGCCGCGAGGTCACCGCGACGCTTCGTAACCATAAGTCCGCCCGCCAGCATTAAACTGCCATTGTGGTACGTATATTTGTATACGTCAAACCGGTCTCGGGAACGATTTTTAAAGTCTTCGGGAGCAGATCGATCGACCTGCGCGTCTGGACGTTACATATATATTTTCGCGAAGATATTTTCGAATAATTTCGTCACGCGTTAAACCGGTTGGAAAGAAGGATAAAAAGAATTGGCAGAATGCAAGTTCTCATCAGACGCAATTCTTAAAACCCGTCCTATTATATGCGTCGTTCAGATAGACACGACAATTCTGTAATTGCCTGTTTTCGAACTGAATTTTTCTGCAGCGAATGCGATACGCGTTGATATCTCTCAACGATCAATTAATATTGCATTTCGGTTACACATAAGAACCAATTAATTATGTATGTACAAGCTACAAGCAATTGTAGCAATCCGAATCGAACATAACAATAACATTTATAAGTAATTTAATCTGCGCGATCGAAAGACTTTTTTCCCTTGGACGCAGTCTTCTTCGTCCGATGAATTTCAAGCGAGCCATTTCAATCTCCGCGGGAGTATTAATATTAACTCGGCAAGAAAATGCAAAAGTGATTCTTAGTTTATGTTTCATACACAAATCGAAGAACGTCCCGATGTAACGCATTTTCATACGGTACTAGCCGTTACTTTGAAGATTAACGCGCATTGCATATCGGAGAAGACATCACAGAATGAATCGTTTCCTGTCGCTTTTTTTTTCCTTCCGTTTTACTCTTTATCTGCGTTACATAGTCACGACGATTTCATTGACGTCGAACAGACTGTTCTAAACGGCCGGATAATAAAAAATAAATCACCGGCGGAATTATTGACGAGCGTGACGGTATCGATTATCCGGTGCGAAAGGACACAAGCACGATTTCGGTGGCGAAGGTTAAAACGCGCGATATAAATTACGCGTGACGTTGATAATAATTCGCGACAATAATGGGGAGGCCGATGATTGGCGGGATTAATTTTCAGTTGCGACGTAAAATCCATTTTGCTAATCGCGCAATACGACGCCGATACGAGCCGTCGTTATTTCCCGTACCGACAGACCGTCGCGTCCGGCGCAAAACCTTCAATTCGCACAATTTATTTAAATTTACAGCTCCCTTTTTCTCACCGTCGTAAAGTTTATTTATTGCCGCGTGTATATCGCCGACGTGTATGACGGCCGTTATTGACAGAAAATGAGCGTCATTAGCCTGTCCTTTTGTACGTATTAAACGAATCAATTTGGCGGTTACGACCGCGTGTTGCGTAATATCTGATAATATTACGATCGACGCGTATACCGGTGAGCGGAGTAAGATCGTTTTCGCGAGGGCGGTTCTGTAAGAGCGCGATTCGACTCGTTTCCGATCGATAGAACGCCGCAGCGTCGCGATATAAAATCGCGAAACGACGTCGTAAAACGCGAGCATGAAGGGAGACCTTTACTCATAGTAAAATCTCTGGGAAAACCGCGTCAAACTGACGTGGTGACGGGAGAAGGGCAGACGAGGAAAGCGAGAGTGGAGAAGCCGTAAAAACACCTCAAGTACTGATCGCGGAAACTAGACGATCGCCAGACGGCGACTACGCTCTGGATGGCGACGCTGCCGTTGAGTTTTGAGAAAACATGCACGGTGTTCCGGAACGAAGAAAACTAGATACATGTCATTACTTTTCGTCGCCTTTAAAATCGATTTTAGCCATCTTTAATAAATTGTCAAGTCGCTAAGTTTTTGAATTATACATATACATATCCAATAAAGGTCGAAGGCTTTTGGTAAAACAAGCTTTAGATAAGTAATGCTACTCGTTAGTTTTAATTCAAATTTAATAATAAATAGTATTATTTAATCTCATCTACCAATTCTGTAAATTCCATCAATTTTTCAACAGACTGAATAAATTGCTTGCAAGATCGCGATGACATTGCTTAGCATTTAATGTAGGACAAAGGACGTTGCGAAGTAAAAGTCGGTCGACAGTTTCCGACTCACAGACCATTATAATTGGTAAACTTTTTGTTTTTGATGGAAAAAAAATGTGATGTATGGTCACCTCTCGCCAGGAATTCCCGTTGCACCCTTGCCCTCTTTCTTCTACTTCGCGTACACCGACATAGGAGACTCCAACTTTTAATTGACCCCGAAAACTCTTCGACACGTCGTAACCTATGTCGGGGGCACGATGTAACAGAGTTCTATCCACGTTCCAACGCGTTTCTCGCTCTGCATTTGCACAACGCGCTTTGATTCCGCGCCGAGAATAAATGGCTCTAATTGAATCTCCGCTTATTCATGAATGCTGAAGTATGTACCATCGTGTAATATGCATAGGGCCGTTCCGAAACTACTTTCTCGGACAACAATTGCTATAATTCTGACTGAAAGCGCGATTGTTTTGGCTCCCTATTATTTTTAATTCTGCTTTTAATTCAATCTCAATAGAGCAAGAACATCCGTCCCTTTTCCATGTTAATCAGACATAATCGCGAGACGTTAATACGTTTGAAGGAGCTCGAGGAATGAGATGTCACGCAATCATATTACATATCGCGTATACTTGATAGAACATGGCGGACTGATTTCCGTGCATATCTGTTTACGTGGAACAGTCGGATTTTTATCGACCTGTTTACGAGCCGATTCTACCCCTTCGAATACGAAATGCAATCCGTTTCCTCGTATGTGCGCTCGTACGAGAAGAAATAAGAGCTTGCGAGAGGAAAAGCAGGTAGAGCGTTTGTTATTAAAAAGAAATAACGCTTTTCCCGCGTCCTCTTTGCTCACGGGATATTTCATTTGTACATTATGAAGTAACACGAGATGGGACACGATCCTCTTGCGACGTAGGAAGTTGTCGGTAGAATTATTACGAAAGTACCTTCGTCGATATATATACCTTTAAAAAAAAAACTCCATTAACCCGTCAAGGGAGAGCAGTCCAAGTAGCTTTTTATAATTCGATTAAAATTAGTGTAATCCGATTCTCCGCTTTAATGAGATTTCCGGATGAAAATGTCCCCTAAAAATCAGGAAAAAGCGGATATAAATCGCAAGTTAAGTGAAAGCCGCGTGTACCATTAACGCGTTCTCCTCCATCGTTCGAGGATCGAAGATGAAGGAAGTGCCGTCTCGGATTCAGTTACCCGTGCGAGATACTCAATGATCATTAAAGTCATTCACCGGTGGCGTTAAGATTTCGAGAGGCGGAGAAAGAGACGCATGTCTCGCGCAATTTTATCTTCTCTTAACGCTTCAATAATAATTCGCGATATTTTACATTTAAAGAATTTATACATGTACGCGTTTGTACAGCTTTAAAAGTCACATTTCCAATAAATTATCAGTTATAAATTATCGGCCATTCCGTATTTTTTTTTAACAAAAAAAAAGCCAAACTAAAATTAATAATTTGCAATAAATTGAAAGGATTATTAATTAACGCAGGAAATTGAAGAGCTAAGGCGCAGACTTTTATGTAAAAACGTTGCATAAAAATCTTAAAGGCAAATAAAATCGCGTAGTTTGCATTATCTAAGAGTCAATAAAATTTCAGAAACATTCGATCTTCCGACGAGATCGTCACGTGAGTGGGCACTTTTACGGTCTCTCGAAATCGGCTCGTCAAAATACATACTCGCCTCGGTCAAATAAATCATACGTGCACGTTGCGACATGTCCCGACTGTGAGGTGTATCGCGACAGATCTCCTGGAGGCTGCCGAGACGAGGAATTTCCAAATGAGCGACTCGCATTTACTCGACGAGCGAATACGATAATGAGACGGGCGCAAGAGGGGGCCTTGAGGCTCACCGTCGTCCCACACATATCCCTCGCCTCTCTCACTGTTCGCGGGGCCCGAAATTTCGACGTCATGCGATCCGTACATTAACGAATAGTCGTGGGTCTTTGCGCAATTGCCTGACCGCCAGCTAATTTTAGGGCCCGTCTAACGTCGAGCCCGATGGGCACGAAGCGCGAAAAATGTTCCGCCGATGAAAGAGAAATTTGGATTTAAGACACGCGATGTAATAATGAACGTGCACGCGGGTTCACGTTGAATTCGATCTCGCCAGCCAAATGGTGAATTAATAGGAGATAAGAATATGAAAAACAACATTGTAGACGGAAAAAAAATCAGATGGAAATATATTAATACATTTAAATACATTTAAAAACATCGGAAAACAGTAGTAATAGAAAAAAAAGTTAAATACATCTTCCGTTCTAGAAAATCGCTAGTAGTAGATTCGCTAGCGAGTAATAAAATCAAGTAAGACTAATAAATAAAAGAAAAGAAATATTGCGATAATAAATTTTGTTTTAATCACTCAATAAACACAAAGTTTTCGCACTAACCGGATAGTGGCGTAACAGTGGATAACGATGTCGGATATCGTTGCAATAATATTTGTCGCGGAGGCAAACGCGTCAAATTACAGGGCAATATCGAGGAAAATGTTGCAGGTGGTCGTGCAACTTTTTTTCCCTCCCCCTGACAGGTTTGCGTTTCTCTATAGTATGAATCACTGACGAGAATCCGTCGATTCTGACGAGAATGGAAGGGTGGCGGGCTTATCTCGTAAATGACCAATCTAGGCCGGTCAGGCGCGCGTGCCATTGGCAGTGAAAAACATGAACTGAAACATGCCTCTCCTTTTACGAACGAAATTACCGATTGCTTAATCCTTTCCCATAAAGTGAAAGAGGATGCAAGGAAGGAAGAAATAACGACGGACCGAATTATTATCAAAACTGCCTGATAAGAAAAATACTCATCTCATGTTACAATTCCTCATACTGAGTGTCATATATATATAGGCATATATAGTTTATCCCGATTTTGATATTCTTCGAAAATGTTTAAATTAGAATAGAATCTAAAATTTTACGAAAAACATGACTTATAAAATTAAGCCTAATTTAAACCAACCTTTTCTTTTGATCGATTTTCAGTTTCTCAAAATAATCTAAAAATTAAAATAAACTGTATCCAAGATATTTATCATATTTAGACTAAACAGCAATATAAAATTCAAATTTTATATAATTTTGTTTGCAGAGATCATATATACATATAACATAAGTACGGCATTTACAAAGTATATACATAACATGTTTGTTCGTTTATACAAATTACGCGTCTTATATTTGCGATAAAAACACATTCAAATCGTAAGAAGGAAAATAATCGAGAAACTGAATTAAATAACGTCAACAAAGGTGAAAAATAAGGTTCTAACATGTGAAAAAAGGATGTTCATAGGTATAATCTACATATCCAGTACGATCCATACGGTCCGGAGATAAATTCAGGTTCGCGCGTTTTTTGCTCGGTGCAGTGTCCCCACTCTTTTTCTCCGACTTTTTCTTTCGCTCCTAATCGGCGATCTTACGTCACGCATGCAGTCACAACCGGTTCTCGGTCGACGCTTAGGTCTTAGGAAGTGTTTGCATCTGATGCGAGGTCGCGACGCCAACAGATATCAATAAGACGAAGCGAGACGACGAGGTCTCGATTGAGAGGCACCGCGTGATTTAGCTGCCCACGATGAACCCAATTTTTCAGATAAACAACTTCTCGATCTCCGTCTCGATTTACGATGATGATACAGCGTCTCTTGGAGGATGTTAGTCATTTATATTTGATTGCATACTCTTTGAGAAATTTGCGTTTTCTCCAACGGACTTTTTTTATTTAACGCTATCCCGGCCATAGTTTCTTTTTTTTCGTTTAAATATTTTAATAGTAAATTTAACAGCAAGAGTCTATCGAAATTAAACTCCCGATATATTACGTGAATGATTATTGATGTTAGAAGGAGTTTGTTTAACTTTTCACTTATATGAAACATTGCCTTTTATTTACGTCAATATGACACTGTCGTATTTCCATGCCGATAATTATATATGCAGTTTAGCCTTGACAGACTAAATGATTTAAAGAGTAAAGCGGAAATGTCAGTCCGCGAATTGCGTGAAAGTGTAAACGGGAAGGTAAGGTACGAGACATACACAAGTGTTAGACACTCACCTTTCTGCAGCTGACCATGGTCCGCGTTCATTTTCGCCTGCAACAGAAAGTGCTGCGCTTCACCAAGTAGAATTAGCACGACGGCCGTGTATATGAAATAGACCACTAAAATATTTCGAAGTGGGTTGTCTCACCTCGTAACCTTGTTTCGCGCCCCGGCCGCCACCCCAGTAGTCGCTTTCCTTGTCGTGCGGGGCGCATTGCTGCAACACAGAAGAAAGTATTGCTAATTAGTTTCAGCAAGTCCTTCGACTTCCAACTTTAATCATTCATTAATTTAGAAAAGTTAAATCCACGAAATACGTATCTATGAAAATAGGAATAGAGAAAGAGAGATTACATTTTTTACTATTTTCATTTTTTTTAATAGACTACTATATTAAATACATAAATATATTTAAGAGCTTTTGCTTTTTTTTTTCTTGACACCTAATTTACTTTCTATTCTTCCGTTAGGCGCGGCGTGTACCTAATGAACGATAAATAGCAGGAAACACGCATTTTTTTTATTGAGAATGTTGCATACATATGCACCCTTATTTCGTTCGCCATAAATTATTCGACGTTTCGCTAATTATCAAAAGCGTGTTTCCGCGAGATTAATTGTCCCTGCCACCTTGCGATGGTCCAATGGTGGCACGCATAGGGCGACCACAAGAGCCATCGAAAGATGACCCCATTTCCCTTCCCACGACCCTACAAGCCACATCCATCCCCCTTCGCACGACCTTCCGCATCTCGACGAAACTCGCGTCAGGTCGCGCACGGTCTCCCCGAGAATTCGGAACCGACTGAGCGTCGTAAACCCCGAAAGTTCAAACTACTTTCCTTCCGAGTTTCTAAAATATATAAGACGCTGTGTATCATTCTCCGAGAATTATAATAGAAATAATATCTTTTCCCGTACGAAATATCAATTTTCAATTATATAAAAGTACCTACTGTTGTTTAATACAAAAGCAGTTTTTCCGCGCATCGCGAAAAACATGTTGTCCGTATTCGCAAGATCAATAAATGAATGAGAAAATATGTTTAAAGCGTCGAAAATGTTGCTATGTAAGTATATCCTATATCCTTCACTAACATGTGTAACGGAAAAAAATATATGTTGACAAATCAATGATATACTGTTAAGTGCATCTTTCATGACACTCGTAACGTAATTTATACATCTGCTTTCTGTTGTTATTATATTAAAATTTAAAATGACCGCGGCGATAATAATAATAACAATAATACAAATACTTGCGTCACGAAGGTCTGAGAAAAAGTGTTTCATATCAACGAAAAATCTTGTATTCATGGCGCGCGATATCGAAAGGGATATTTATGCCGAACGTTTTTACGAGGCGGCCTCGTAAATATAACCGGAGAGGTCAAGAAGTCGTGCTGGATACAGACGACGATATGGACCGAATCTCTCGTGGCACCGAAAAGGGGACAAAGATCGTGTGTGCCCATCCTGAAGAAGGGTCGGCGGTGGCCCTTCGCGCTACAGGTGGCTCGTCAAACGATCCAATTCCGTCGGAACCCGGCGTAAACTCGCCGGGATAGGGCAAGGATACGCGGGGCGAAGATTCGTGGATCAAGAATGGTGGACCGTCGATAATGACCCCGGGCAAGATCCTCGGCGACCTCCACGAGGATCGTGACGTGGAACGGACGGCGAGGAAGGTGCTTACAAACACACACGGGGATTTTCTATCTACGGCGGAAGTCTATGGGACGATTCGTGTCTATTTTAAAGACGGGAAACCGGAGAAGCCGAGGTGGACGGAAGACGCATACGTTCGAAAGCAATCGACTTTGCCGGGGGAATAACGGGAAGGACGGTAGAGGTTGAGGTGCAAGGAAGAGCTCTCGTTCCTTAAACCCAACCGTGTGTTACCAGATCGCCCGCAGACGACCATTCTAAAATCGGAATCTCCTGCACCGGATGATGTCAGGATAAACGCATTTTATCTAATGCATAAAATGAAATGGATTCTTGATAATGAGTTTATTTCGCCAGTTAGCGATGTTGTTCATTTCAACTCTAGAAATCGATTAGACCGTTGGGATTGTTTTTAATAATTACTAACACTCAATATAGTTTATTTAATGTATATATTATATCGAAAAACGTGAACTTAATTAAATCTTTCATTTGTCCTTTCGTATATGTAGATTGCATTAATTTAAAATAATTTCTAAATAAAAATTAGAGACATATATTAAACATGTCTGTAAGAAAAATGTCAAGATTTTTGCAAGAAAACGTTCCAATACGCGGGAATATATAAAAATCTGATTTTCCTTGAAAAGTAATTTAGAAAATGTCTTGTCGTGTGAAAATGTGATTGTACCTGCAGGTATTGGAAATATCAAGAGCGGTAGATACACGTGATCAATCCAAATTGAATCCGGCACAGTTGCCTGTGTATGGGTGCGCGCAACGCGGTTAAAATTCAGCTGGATAATTTCCATATCGGTATCAACGATACGTACTAAAGTGCTGTGTCCGGCAGCGTACCAGCTCGCCCGAGCCCTTACGTCCAGAGCGCCCTACGTGCCCGACAGAGAGAAGAACGTGCCGGAGGCAGCTCTGGATTGGTAATCCAACCTACCCACGGCTCGCTCGAAGGGAAGATATAGAGAAAGAAGAAAAAAAAAGACAAAAAAATACATTTTAGCTCGCATCCAGGCACTGCAGCCAGTTTCACCTCCCCCCGCTGCCACCCTCGCCCACCCCGTTCTACATCACCCACTCACCCTCCCTTTTCTCGTGCACCCCTCGGTCCTCTTTTTCCTCCCACATCCACAAGCTCCCTCTTTACGCCCTTCTTTATCTCTCCGTCTCTCCCTCTCGCGCAGGCTGCGAGAGCGTACGTGTGTACTGCGAGTACGTGGTCGAGCCGATGGTCGAGAAGAGCGTCCCGATAGAAAAAGGACGCCGACGCGCGGCGTCGGTAGGTGGTCGGGTAGCTGTGAAAAAAAAATCAAAAAGATAGGAGCCGCAGGGGTGGAAGAGGGGCAAAAGAGAGAGAGACAGAGACCGGAGGGGGAGCGAGGGGGGTGAAAGGCAGGGAAAAATGAAAGAGAGGTGAGAGGGAAGTGAGAGGTGGACGAATGAGAGAAGGAAAAGGGCGGAGGATAGACGGGACGAGAGGGAGAGAGGCCATGTGCGTATGTGCGACATGAGAGAGAGGGAGATGAAGCGGATGCTCGAGGCGATATTCCGATGGCAGGGGGGAGCGGCGCATGGGCAGCCGTCGGAGAAGGGGGAGGGGGAGAAAAAAGGTGTAAAAAATGTCGGAGCCGAGGAAACGGGAGGAAAAAATCGGGCCGTCTCTACGAGAAAGGCGGCGGGGGTATGTAGAGAGAGAGAGAGAAAAAGAGAGAGAGAGACAGACGAAAGGGAGAAAGATAGAACGCGCGGCGCGGGAGAAAGGGGTTAAAAGAGAGAAGTTGGTGGTAGTAGTAGACGAACGGAAGAAGGACAGTAGAAAGAAGCATAAGAGAGAGGAAAAATCGAGAGGTTGGGGGCGGTGAAAGAAGCGGGAGAAAAATCGAGAGCGCGAAAGACGAAGAGATAACAAGAGAAAAGGGAGGCGGCGGGCGAGAGAAGGACAGACGAAGACGGAGAGTCTCGGGAAAGACGAGCGTAACGACGCGCGCGCGAGGGGGGAGGGGGCGAGAGGGAGGGAAGAAAAAGGGAACGTGGTTGAGAGACGAGGAAAGGGACAGATGGATAAAAGAGAGGGATGGGTTGAGAGAGCGGCGAAGGCGTGCGGAGCGAAGGGCGGCAAAGCGGTACCGAAACGGAAAAGGGGAAAGAAAGAGAAAGAGAGCGGCCCACACCGTGCACATGCGTGACCGTCCGTCCGCGTACGAGGCGGCGGGTATTGATCAGCCAAAGAGCGCCACGACGCCGGGCGTCCTTTTGCGAGCCTTGCTTTTTTCGGCGCAGCACGACGCGGAGCAGAGCGGAGCGACGGGCGAGGGTGCACGGGAGTCGCGCGCCGCGTTCGCAGAAGAAGGACGGGTAGAGAAGTCGATGGTTGAGGCGGCAGGAGAACGAGAAGGCGGTGGAGAAGGCGGGATGCAAGGAGTGCCACGACCTAGCCCAACAGACTAGCCCGGCGTGACGTCACTCTTTTTCTTTGCTCGGCGTCGCGACGCGGCGTCGCGCGGGACGAGAGAGAGAGAGAGAGAAAGGGGCTCGTAAAAAATCTCAGAAAGTAAAGGATGGTTCTTATCCCGCGGTCATCCCGCGGAATCCCCTATTTTCCTTGAAGTTACTCCGGCTTTCGACGCGCAAAGCATCGGAGGATGCATCGCGCGGTTTGTTTACCATGGCCGCGAATAGTGGATGCACGTGGCACGTGAGGCGGAGTCGTGGCGCAACAACGAGAGAAACAACGATTCGCGATTACGATTTTTCATCGTTCACCAATCATGTCCGTTTGTCCAATCGGTCGTAGCGAAAAGAGATAATAAGGGGAGGGGGAGGAGAGAGTAGGACAATATCCCCGTTCGTATTTTGTAAACGATTCGATTAAGATGAACGATTTCGATTTATCATCGGCTTCGTGATGGTGACAACAATCACGAAGTAGCCACAATTCTCGTAGCCACAATTATATAATAAATATCATCTTGTTTATTTCGTAACGTGTTAAATGCAAATTGTGGTAGGTACATTGTTACGTTCACCGAGAGCTACAATGTAGCCGCGAGACTTCTCGCTGTAGCGGGAATAAAAACACTTCCTATGGATTTAATACAACCTTTTGCTCCAAACAAAATGTAGTAGTCATTTAAATTATGCATAGTTAGCCCGTTTATCAAATTTAAAATATAATTTAAAATATCAAACGTTTAAACTACTGAGAATAGATTTTTCAATCTAAATATAATAATGTCGCGAAGTACGAAAGAAATTAATAGATTTTTATTTCTACCCGCGTTATACTTCTCTTTCTTATATATATATATATATATATATATATATATATCTTATATATAAGAATAAATACATATATCGTTATTGCAATAATTTCTATGCAAATTAAAAATTGGTACGATACCTTTTCGCGGCATCGGCTAAAAGAACAATGGAATCCACTCGAATGGCGCATGGGTTATAAAAAATTAGATCCTAAGTTTTTCGTAAGCACCATACCTACATTTGTCGCGCGCCGTTTCTACGGATGATTGCCAAACCCCACATTTAATTAACTGTAAATAGATGCGACAAAAATGACGATATTCGAGATACATATCGGTAACGATATCACGCGGACAAATTCAACTCGGGTGTTACGGCTGGCGATCCGAGTACTCGCCAAGTCTGGGGACCTGTCGTCCAAAGTTCGATGACAGGGATGTCTTGGGGGGGCTTATGACCCCGTGAGTCCCAACGGGACACCGAGAATCCAATGAGATACGCTGCGCTCGGGGGTGAAGGAACGAACGTCCGTCGTTCCGCGGTAACCCAACCAGAAGCTCGGATTTCCACTCTGATAGAGCGGGACTGGAGATCGTCTCGTCGATGAACGGCCGACGGTTACTCGGTCCGATAGGACGCTGACAGCTGGTAAAACTCGGCCGTTCAAGGGTTACGTGGCACACGTGGCCCTAAAGGAAGGAGAGAGAAAGAGAGAAGGGGCAAAGAGAGAGAAAGAGAAAACGACTATCTCATACGTCAATGGCAGCAATCCTCGGAATTGCGAGATACAAACGAACGCAAAGGAGTGTCCAGTTTAGTCTTTATCAAAGAAGGCTAGTATTAATCGCGATGAGTACTTGAATACACAATACAGCAGTATGTGTATTTCAAATGAAATAAAAATCGACACTTCACAAAAAGAAGTTTGAATGGATAAAGTTTCAGCAAAATTATTAAAAAAAATAAGACATTGCGCAAGATACATCATCGTGATTTAAGCACTTTATAAAATGAATACTTTACTTACTCCAAAAATATTTTTTATATATAAAAGTAAAAAGATCAGAATAGAAATATCTTTTAAATGTGAAGTCGAATATATTAAAACGAATATATATGGAGTTATTTAATATCAGAAATTAGGGCATTGAAGTTATAAGAGAATGAATCGATAATAAATCTGGTTATTTTACATGGACTTTCCTTAATAAGTACAAAGTACAATTTTTTTAAATTATTTATTATAACATTATAATTAAGTAGCTACTTATTTTTTAAATTATTTAATTGCTTAAAATCGCAAAAATTATAATTTAATGCTGTTTCCTAATTACAAAGATAGTTTATATGAAATCCATAAAATTATTTAATTTCTGTGAAAATATTACAAATCTCTTTTTCTCTCACAGAAGATGGGAAAGTTATTATAGGAAATTTTCTCAGCTATGCTGAAAATATTCTCCGCCCTAAGTATCTTCCTTCGCGCGACTTATCTCCGGTTAAAGACCCTCTGACGCCACTATTCATTTAAGAATATGCAAGACACACGTGTCTTCCCACAGAGTGTCAGTGGGACCATATCGCTTTCGTGGCTTTTTTTGTCCTTTAGGCCCAGAGTGGAACGCAAGGGTGGCCAACGAGGCACATGTGGTCCATGACTCTCGTTTCCCTTCTGCTCCTCCCTCGCATCTCACCTCCTGGACATGCGGGTGCTGAAAGAGAAGAAAGGAGGGGGAAAGGGACACCGAGAGTGATAAAATTCAACAGTTGGCCCCAGATTGTTGGCGTTTCTCACTCTCGTCGCTCTTTACGCGTCGTCTTTCTTCTCTGTCGTTCAGCGAGCTACCGGGATACGCGTTGGTTGTGATAACCGATCGTCTGGAATTTTCGTAACTTCATTTGTCGGCTACTTTTTTATCCTTCTCTCAAATTCGCGACAATGAAACCAAATCAGATAGATTGGAAAAAACTTCTCTTTTAAAGTAATAATTACGAAAAAGTTTTAGGAATTAAATCTGTTAAAATAATGATTTATATGAGAACAGTTTTCAATGAGTAACCTTCATTATTTTATACATATAAATATAAGCAGCGATAATAATTATAATAGTTGTAATTGATGTTATTCTAATTTTGTTCGCATATTTTATCACCAATTAAAAAAGCGTGTTTCTATTCCACATGTTTCGGTGGCATAAAATGTTAACAGAACCGAGTGGCGTTTAAATAGAAAGAAGATACGGTACACAACACATCCTTAGTATCTTCAAAGTCCATAAAATTTAAGAACGAGCCGAAATCCTCCGAAACGGGAGGCCAGCCGCGATATCATCGTTGGCTGATAAGATCACTGACCCAAATGGTGCGCGAGAGTGTTGAGATGGAGCAAGGGGGGCAGAACAGAGGCGGAGAGAAGAGATCTGACCCAGACGAGTTTTTCCGCCGGTTTCCCGGGGGTTTCCTATTTTTCCCGGTCGTAACGTCGAGCGGCGGGTCGGGTCTGCAGACAATTCGCAGTAAAATTTTTACAACCACCCCCGTCGATTCCGCCGCGACAGGGGTTGCGAGGAGCCGATAGGGGTGGGCGGACAAAGGGAGAAGTGGGGAAAGTAGCCGTGCTCCAGACGCGCGGAATGGCCGCGGCCTGGTCGCGGAAACCCATAAACCTATACGTCTGCCTGTCTACCTACCTACGACCTCCAATCTCCTACACCCCCATCCTCCACCTGCATCTACCTACCGTACCACCTATCCGCCCAACCCCTTTCAACTTCTGCCACCGAATGCTGCCGCAGCGGAAAATATATTTCTCTCGTCGCTTCGACGTTTATTCCGACGTTTAGTCATTTACCGTTAGTTTTATCTCCATCTTATTATCCCCGTCCTCCCCGCGTAGAGTTTTTCAGATTTTCATCGCTTCAATCGTTGGAAACTCGTACATTTAATGAAAGAGGTGAGAACCAATAGGTGCAATAAAACTAACAAAGAGGTATATAAAGTCGACATTGAGTAGCGATAATCTTCATCTCAAATAATATAAAAAGAATAACTTCTTAGAAAAGAATGAATTCTTTTGCGCAATGGAACTTTATATACATACGTATGTGTAATTTAATACGGTTAAAAATATTTAAGAATAAATAATGATTTCTGCTTATAATCACATATTATACTTTTTTAAGCAACTCACTGAAATTCATATCGAAAATGTTCAATGTCAGAATCATGTTTCGTCATAAGAAAATGATTTTCCTTTCTCCGTGAGACTTACGATAACTTCATATCTCGCGAACAAATTTCAACGCAGCCCTTAATCCTACCGACTTTTTTCCCTATAATGTTCATTACTACGTGCCTCTCCTTTTGACTTGGTACAATCTAAAGGCAACACGTGGCGACCGGCTTTGCCGGAACGTTATGTGCGTGCCTGAACGGACACGGCGTTGAAATTTACACGCACTCTCGTTTTACATATACACGGGCTTACAAGAGAAGGATAGAATTACAGACGTACAGCACAACTCTGTCGTAACGTTAATTATCATTAATGCCACCAGCGACAGCTCTTTCACGGTTAAAAACATCGTCGATTTTTCTTTACGTCTCATATCAATATTCCGATTGCTAACACACATTATTTTGTTTACGAACCGGTGAAGAAGGGTCCGCATGTAGATACGATGTAAATGTTGAAACAATCTCTTCGTATTCTGTTTCTAAGCCGCAAAATGGCACATTGTTTTCAGCACGGAGCCATCGATCGTAATAAAAAATTAATGCGAAGACTACACACAGTACTAAAATAAACGATAAAAAAGAAGTATTTGCGTAAGCGAATGATGACAACGAATGACGAAGTAAAAATTTGAATTATCTGCTTTCATATCAAAGACACGTGTAACCAGTTTGGCTAAAAGACAAAAAGAAGAAAAAACAATAGAAATGGAGTTGAGAGAAATTTTTATGTAGACCAAAATGTTATCCAGAAATAAAGATTAAAATAATCTCACATTTATATTAATATTATGTAGGGGTAAACGGACTAGTGAATGACCGAATTGTTTTTCATACAATGAATGACTATATTTTTTTTTAATTTATTATCATAAATTATTTATTCATCATGTAAAAAATAATAGTATAAAATATAATTATAATCAGTACTTTCCAAAATTACCATTATCCACTTATTTTACTAAAAATTGGACGATATTGAAAGAAACAGTGACGAGCTATAATATTT
>VBVR01001436.1:12976-30610 GCA_011638315.1 Tetramorium parvispinum | reverse complement strand
ATTTTATAGTCATAACAGCATTTTATTTTAATTTTTATTTTAATATATTATTTTATTATTTTAATATATTATTTTAATATATTATTTTATTATTGTTTTTATAAAATATATTTTCTATAAGCCTTAATATTGCATATGTGAAAGAGATTTGTAACTATTTATATCACAGATATTGTAAATTCTGTTTAATTGTTGATTAATTTATTAACGTTTAGATGTATGGACAAATTTTTTCTGGTATAATCCTTGTACTCTCTACAATAAATAAGCATCAGTACAAAAATACGCCAAGCTTTCTGATCTACATTATATATACAACCACGCGCTCATAAAATAAATACACATAACGAGTTATTCTATACGTTGTCTATATGTTTCATACTAAATATGTTCATCTTACAGTATATACTGTATGATACGGAAAACATAGCTCAAATTATATAACATTAATTTTTATAATAATGTGCATATCATTATTATTTTTATAAAATTTTGTTGTAATTTTATTTTATATCATTTATCAAATATAATTTCATAATAAATAAATACAATGGCATAAATTTGAATAATGCAATGGTATTTATGTAATTTATATAGAATCTTCCATTTTTTACCAATTATTTTTAACGAGTTTGATCAATTTTAAGTCAATTTCTTTTTAGTGAAAGAGTTTAAAGAGATTATTATATGCAAAAATTTTTAAATATTTTGCGTTATATATCTTCATTTTAAACTTAAAATTAGAATTTAAGTAAAACTCTACCCTAAATTAACAGATGCAATTTTATAATTTTACTTTGCAAAAAAAGGCTTTTTTCTTTTATTATTATTTTAAAATTATTGAAAGCTTTTATTTTCGTTAATGAAAAGTTATCTCTAAATTGATTAGTAAATCTGTTATTGAATATGTGCAAAAAGGTGTAATACAATTGTATGTAACTGTAAGCAAATTTATGCGGTTTTATTTGGATTATTACGAGATTTACTTCCACTAATGTTGGCAAGCTACAGTATCTCGAGAGACAGTGATAAATCAGAATCAAGAAAGCATTATTTTCTTTGAAGGTTTTATTCTATATGATGCATCACGCAAAGCACCTTTGTTGCTTGTCTATTCGCGCGTGCTGCAGGCTCGTGAATTATTTATGAAAATTGTAATATTTTTACGTTGTTATTTGCACTTTATTCGCGACGTTATCCGAAAAGTATCTTATCCTCCTCTGAAATTACTCATAAGTTGGTTAGAAAGGACCGAGGCTGTATATTAAAATCACTGCGCTATAAAGTACGTGTAATTATGTGCGGTTATTATACATAAAATACTGAGCCACATCACATCTGAAAGCATAATTATTTCTTTGTTTATTATGAGAATAACATAAAAAAAATAAAAATAAAATTTTATATTTTAAGTATTAAAATTTTGAGCAAATTTTTGTAAGATAAAAATTTTAAGAGTCATTATATATTTAATTTAATGATTGATTATATACTTAATTTAATAGTTTGCGCATATAAATTCGTTTACATTTGACACTTTTATATAATAATTAACAAAATAGATGTTTTCTACGTTTTAATTTCATGTTATAACTTTGTGTTAATAAACAGTAATCACGTACATCTTACAAAAAGTAACCTAACCACAACGGAAATAAAAAATAATGTTGATTGGATTTCAAAACAAATAATCTGAGTATTTCAAAATTGATTTTATTAATGGTAATGAAAACACATGTGGACGCCAATTATTAGTTAACGAGCAGGAAAATATTACTTGGGTTGGTTATAACGAAACGAAATGTTTTCCAAGAGTTATCGAGTAGATTCTGTATTTTCCTTAAACGAGATGTATAAACATCGATCAATGGTTTAATTAATTTTTTTTAATTGCCGCTATTAAATTCCAAAACGTAAATTACAATAATTTTATTACTTTTTAATGGTTTTTAATGTTTTCTTTATATTACATTTCTTTACTTTTTTATAATACATTAATTTATAAGATTTTCATGTTGTTATATTTATTAAAAACATTAAATATAGCAAATTAAATAATTTTAATAAAAGATAAATTTTAAAAAATCACAAGTACTAGATTATCGGAATCATATACGATTACTGGAGGCATATTCTAATATTCAGAAATCAACAGTTATTATGTTCATCTTATTTATACGTTATAATTCTTCTTTGTTATCCAGTTTGGCGTGGAGCACTTGACCCAATTAGCACATTATACCTTTACCGTGGCGGATGCTTATACGTGCTCTATGCGTGTACGTGTCACGTCATACACACATATTAATGCAAGAATATAAAGCGAAAGAGCGTGTACAGTATTGCATTAATTTAATTAATTTTGAGTTGCACACGCGGAGCACAATTACCGAAATGAAATTGTAATAACTGGTCTATTCTCTAGCATTATTTTTCTATTTCTCCAATCATTTGTCCTATTTTATTTTGTGTAAAAGACTGGAAAATACGAAATCACTAATGAAACGGTGCTTGATAATGTTATAGCATACGATTGTGCCACGTTAATTTTTTTGATAAGCAATAAATACATAATATCACTTTTTAAATTGCAGGAATTAAAATGCGCGATAAATGCATGATAAGTTTAATTAAACTATTCGTGCAAATGTTACTTATATATCGATTACATTCGAAACTTCATTCCTGCAGAATATTTTTCGAGATTTGCATTCCAGATGGATATTCTTATGCGTTTCAAATTGCTAACGCAAAAGGGAAGAGAAAGAAGACGGGATACAAGATCTAGGTAGACAAGTGGTAGAACGAGGTGGATGGGGGCAAATGAGTGAGTGAGTTTTATGTTTTATGCGGGGCGTAACGTTCCGGGATTAGCATAGTACATGATTGTAAAACCCCCCTGGCGAGCTGGAGAAGCCACAGACGCGTCATCTCCGCTTCCATTGGATATGCGGTTTCGCTTTACAGTTCAACTTTGCCATGTTTTTCGTCGGCATGAAAGTATTTTTACAATTTTCCACATTTCCAGTCACTTCCGCGCCCCCATTCTTTATCCGAGTAGCGGAGGTAATGGCATGAAACTTCATAAGATTCGAAATCTTATAAGTAGATGTACATGATCGATAGTTCATTTGTGAATTCCTCTTAGTGAAAGATTCCTATTAAATCAAGTATTCTAAGATAATCCTTTATTGATTATTGAACTTGGACTAAGGCGTTTCAATAAACCAAAATTGTGTAAATGTTTGCTCCTATATTAATTATACAATGTATCTCGTCAGAATTTTAATCTTGACTTTCTTTTAACATTAAAAATGTCAAATAAGTAAGCAACTTGATTCATGGCTATTTTACGTCACATTATCATACAAAGGCAATTTAAATTTAAGTAAATCACTAGAGAACTGTAAATGCTAATTCTTCTGTTATTTGAAATGCCTTGACCCAATATTACTGTTCATTTTAATCAATACTTTAATCTCTTTATTGCGACTAAGAAATATATGTATGCTAGAAGAAATTCAGTAATAATTCATGAAATATTATATTTTCAAAGATAAATAAAGAGGAAGGGATAAAATTTTATGACTCGCTTTTCTGTACCTATTTTTGGCACGTTCGAGAATTGTCGTGCGTTTGGAAATTATACACGGGAGATCGAAAAGAATAATTTTGTTGGCATAACGCCACACCCGACTCCAATAACCTTTGTAAATTAATCTGAATATACATTACAGTAAAGTAAAGTCTAACACATATTAGGTGTACTACGAATCTTTTGTACGCAATTTCTAAATATATGATAAATAGAAATAAAAAAATTGTGAGCGCTTAATTAAAATGAGTATTGATTTATTTTGTGACAATTAAATTTAAATTTAAATTAAACTTTAAAATTAAAAATATTTTAAATCTAATGCATTACAGCATCGTCACTCATGCAGATCATAACACTTGAAGATATTTGCGACATAGCTTAACGAAAATCTCTCAGTAAATATTACAAATTCGTTTCATCGTAACAACTTCGTACAAAACGGCGAGCTATTTCGCGCTATTTAAATTTTCATAAAGGAACATATTGTACATTCGATCGGTAACAATCAAGGCATCTGTACATTGACGCGAGAGTTCGAGTGAGAAATTTCCTCTAATTCGGCCCGATGGGAAATGGACATCCGGCGGTAGGTACAGAGTTGGAACTCGTGTATTGCATCGTATCCTATCGCGGAAAGCATCGCGTGGAGCGCGCTCCCGCGTCCGCTTTATTGTTCCATGGAAAAAGAAAACGAGGGAAAGGATGGCGCGGAGCCGCGGAGGCAATCCGCGACCGGAAATTTAAAAAGTTGCGCAAATACACGGGCCGCGGGTGGGTTAGACGAAAGAGGGTGGGGTATATGTGTGGTGGGAAAGGGATTGCTCGGTAGGTTGGTGGGTCGTGGGGTAAAAGTATACCCGGAAAAAGGCTACGCAGACGAAATTACGTAGTTCCAAGCAATTCGTAGTCGAATGATACGTGTATGATCAAAGTGCTCCGGCATGCTAAAGTGGCGATATACCGAGTCGATACTGCATCTGCGTCGGCGGGTTTACTGCAGATTTGTACGGTACATTAGGTTTTAATCATCGATCGGTGAAAGCAATCACGTAGCAGTCTGTCTACGTCATGCTTTCCCTTCCGTTTCCATTTTTTTTACCCTTTTCCTCCTTTCTTTCTCTTATTATTTTTGTTCATACAGAGGTGACAAATTATTTCGTGAAGAAATACTCTGGCTATGAATCATCGTCCATTCGCATCATACCTTTTTTTCCCCTTGCATTTTGCACCATCGAATAACAATTCATTTCTCCATCACCATAACTCGTAGAATTAAAACAATAAGAGTAGGTATAGCCACGATATCGCCAAGATTTATTGGCAATAATTTTATCTGTGCACGCATTTGTGAGCGACTTCTACATGAGAATGACAGCATTTTTAGTGCTAAAATTACATTACCACATTCTAAAAAATTGATTTAACTATTGAAACTGCATTTGAAGTGTATCAAATTGAACATAAAACTACTTTGGCGACAGAATTATTTTATTGTTGTTTATATCATTAAAATCAAATCCAAAATAATATTATTGCATGTACATGTGTGTGTATGTGTTATATATATATATATATATATATATAATCTCTTTTATGCCAAAACCATAAATATACAAATTTTTACTTTCTGAATAAAGAAATGGAGTGAATGTTTTTTTTTGTTCTTAATTAAATGTCAAAATAATGAAAAAGAAATCGCACATTCATGGTATTGACATAAGGGGGACATGTCATATTTTTGGAACCAAACATATCCGTTACATTGTTTCCAACGATGTGATTTAATCATTGTTTTTACAAATGCATGCGTATAGATATACGATTCTTATTAGATGTATTGCATTTGATTCATAAAATTAAGCAAATGGCGAAGTTAGAAAACTGACAAGGGAAACCCAAATAATAACATAGGAACGCATGCCTTGCGGCGAAGTTGGTTTATGGCATGTGCACATACTTTCAGTAAGCATCACAATTAATTTAATGTTTAGCTGCCTGCCGCGCTAGATATTTATTCCAAAATGTTCAGACTTTTGATATTCATGAAAATGGACCTGTTTATTCGCAGAATACTTTTTATTTTCAGTTGTTTATAAATTGAAAATTATTACAATTTATTTTCTGTTATCAAAATTTTCGCAAAATATTTTTTCTTGTGTAGAATATTTTATTTTTAGAAATGTAATTAATATTAAAATTATTGTACATATCATTATCGTTCGTGAGTATATTTCATTGTGCATAATGGAATATTATACTCGATGCTATCGTACACAGTATTTTTGTTTAATTATAAAATGCAACGATGAGAAAACTATAAATGATAAAAACGATTAATTAAGAAAAATAATTTACACTTCAAGAATTAAATGAATTATAGATTATCTGCATGTGTATTATTCATGAAATACGCTATCAAATTTTTTTGTGTTTTTATAATATGTCATTGAGCAATTCAATTATTGAGAGAAATCGATTAATACAATTCAATAAACTTAATTAAAAAATTTACATCTGGAGAATTCAAAGATTAGTCTTTAATTGAAAACTCGTCTCAACATAGCAATTACAATATATTGTTTTCTATATTATAGTTTCTATAATTTTATACAATATGCGATTGCATAAATAATTAACCAGCAAATTGACAATGGTGATCTTATGCATACGTAATATTTTGATCTTTGCTGCTAAATCCGATTCACCAGGTTATTTTTAATGGCCCAAGATGAAAGCCAAATCACGGCGCAGTACGGGGTGTAAGCTGAATTGTGTCCGTAAAAAAGACAGACTCGCTGCGTCATGGAGTTCTAACAAATTTCTCGTAATGCATCAACGTCTGTACTTTATATTCAAGCTTGTGCCGCCCATCTGTGAATCGCCTCTGACGGCCAGCAAATTAAAAACCGTCCAAGTTTTCAGACCAAACGTGTCTCGAACGATGCAAAGTAAAGGCCAGAATAAAGCAGTACGTAAGGAAGTAACGCTTTAATAAGGGTGGATCACGCCAAGCATTGTAGTGGCAGACTTCTGTCATGCCTGAGTGAAATTTCGGTTTGTTATACGCGTATAAATAATTATGTTATATTTTTCAATATATTACTCGAAGACAGAGATGTTGCAGGAATGCTAAATAATATAGGAAATAGATAATAGGATTACATAAAATATTGATTAATATAAGTAAAATTTATTGCGAAAATATTAAAAAAATAAGAATTTTTAATGACAAATTATAATATTCTTAAATATTTTATTATTTTAATTTGAGATATTAAACAACTCGCGATAATTACATAATTTATTTTTATTTAATTATTATCTTAAATATACTTATAAGCATATATAGTTTCATTTCTTGCGATAATTTCCAGTAATATAAAATACGACAAATAAAACTTCACAACACATGTATTTTCTGCCAAGAAGATAAATGTTATTGTAAATTATGCCCATTTTTGTAATATTATAAACTCGGTATAATCGATTATCGCAATAATAAAATAAGACAGCGATAATCAATTTTAATTTGATCGCTACCTTTCAACAGCAGGCGAAATTATACTTCAGGCTATAGAGGGAGAGAAGAACGCCCGTTGCATTTTGTCAGGCCTTTGTTCTCTCTGACTTACATTAGGTAGAGTCATATTTCTCTTTAAACGGACAGTGCTGTCAAGCCCGAGACGGTCATCGTTTATAATCAAGCGTATAATGAGTCAGAGACAGATCTGTTGGTTTTTAAGTCTCGCTCGATCATGGGTATTGCTGAACACTCGTGAAACCACCTTTGCAAGTTCTACATTTTTTGCTTTTATTCATGAATATTCAACGGTTACCACGTCTACCGCGTCATGTAGATGTTGTTCTAGCTGCGACATATTAAATCTTTAAATCCAGACACTCGCCTCTGAATACAAACTGAAGTTAAAAATGGTATCATGTGTGGATTTCGTTAGATGAAAGAAACAAAAGGAAAGTTGTACAGGAAAAAAATACGAAGTATTTTGTTCTGTTTTGTAGATGTAGTCGTCCAACGCGTATATGTTCTAGGTATTGCAGACGTTATTCCAAGCATTTCTTTTTCATAACAAATTGATTTTTCAGTTATTTTAATTCACAGTTATATCTCCTTCAAAAAATCCCGTGATTTGAACATAAATATAATTGGAAATAAAAAATTTCTTGCAAATATTGAAGATAAATATAGATAACAAAATCGTAAAAAAAATGATATCTATTACTTCAATATTATTTTTTGAATTTAAAAATTATTTGTATGTAAATTAATTTAAATTTAAATCTTAGAATGCGATAAAAAAATGATAATTTTGCTGTTAAAAGATAAATGTCAAATTAATGCATGCAGTTATACGGCATAATACAATTTTCATTGTCAATTATTAAAGCATTTCGAATATCTAATATAATGTTAGTATAGGCTATTTAATATGTATAAATTACTATGTAATTTTGCTTCGGTGTTTGATCTCATTTAAATAACTGCACAACATTAATCCATCATTCTCGTAATTTCACATTAATTAACTATTCGAGCTATTATTATAGATTTTCATCATTCTATCTATTATATAAATTTTCAAGCAATACATATAAACATAAGATAATCATTTTAGATATTTAATGTTTTATTATTTATTATTCTTAAACTTTTGTGTAATGTAAATATATCACATTGATACGAATCTTAATTTCTTGAAAATTAAATAAGATTAACAAACTTTAATGTAATATCTTTTTGAGTCACTTAATTGAAATTATTGCGTAATATATTTGTTTTATTATTTAAGTTTAGACTGTTGATTGTTTAATGCGATATTGTCACAGCTTATAGTGTGTAAGCATCATAGAGTATATACGTAGAATGTACACATGTTCACGTGTATGCATGATGTCACAGATCTGAGTATACATGAATTTCATGGTATACAATATACATTCTATATATACATGTTATGTGTTTAGTTACATATAATGTATACACGATACACATATTGATCGTTTACGCTATTAACATGTAGTATCTACACATTGCTATATATCATAATTTTGATTGCTTGACATAGTATTAACGCTTATGATAGATTGCATATACGCATTTACACAAAACTTGTTTGTGATTTACGAATCAATTGTTATTTATATTTCATGTTCGTTCGTCCATCATCGGATGCGCCTATGTGCCGTGACGCATTACGCGAGACGTAATAGACATTCCGGTGAATAAGGTAATTGGTACAAATCCACGTTTGCAACTATGAACCGTACGTACGTCACTTTACACAACTTGCACAACTTGCAAAAATAGCTCCGGCCCATAAATCAGGCTTAACGCTTAAGCTGAAGTAATGTCCTGAAAGGCTGACTGTAATAAGACAATACGGACTCGTGGAACGATTAAGCATCCGACGGGCAAACACATAGCGAAGAGTTTTCGAGATGTTTCATTTTAATCTGAGTTCCTTACCGAGTTGTTCTTCGGTGCCTCCCATACTCCCGACGAAGGAGGCACCGAACTCCTCTACTCGTTAAGGAGATACATGAGCACCGACCTTGTAAGTTAAGTTATTCCTGACTCTTGATTTCAAACTTCCTTCACACTCGTCTTCTTATTCATGCATTTTCTCTTCGTCTATTTTGACATTATCCGGTGCCTTCTCTCTGTATTAGTCCTATAGGTTATGCAATAATCTTATACAAGACGTACACGTCGGAACAAGTCGGTTTGAATTAGACACTTTGTAGTTTCGCCGCGTCATAAATATGTGCAAATGAAAGTTACTGAAAGTTAAGAAATTAATATAACTGCACTCTTAAATCTTCCTCGTAATATTTTTTAGCAATAATAATCTGATACAAATTACATTTAGATACGTATATAATTTGTATAACTTAATTTAAATAATTTATATGTGACATATTAAAAAAAAAGCTTTAAACAAGTCGTATATGTTTGACGATATTCGAGATTACATGAAGTACATGATATTATTAAGCATTGTATATTAAAGTTGAATTTTTTTTTTATAATACTTTAACGCAGATTATTTTCGGCAACAAAATATGTGTGTATATGCACTATGTTATTTCTCATTCGATGAGATATCTCTGTCACTTGAAAGCTTCTGTACTTTGACGACGAACGCGGTGTATATCGCATAACAAGAGCCGTGTGTACAACGATTGTAGCCTCAGGCTTCGTGTACATTCAGCTTTGCTTTCCATCAGGCACAGAAATAATAACGAAAATAACAAGAGAGTTTCGTGAAAGAGGAGATGCGTCCCGAGATAAAGTAATAAGATACGTCGCGTATGCTGTGACCCTTTATGCTTCCTATTAAATATGTTTCTATTCGTTTTGTTTCCTTTGCGTATAACTTTAAACAAGTTTATCGTGCTTTTCATAATTTCTATGTGCCCGCGATGCAAATTTGTATATCGAGATATATTAGCGTTAATTAATTTTTTCTGGGCTGAGGAAATGGCAGGTACTTTATTGAGCAGAAAAACATGCTTCTAATATAAACAATTAAGCATAAAAAATTAATAAGAATAGCTTCAATTTGCTGTACAGTAAAGAAATTTTTTAAAGTAAAATTATTAAATATATCTCTATTATATACTTATATATAATTAATATACTATTATATATATTACATAAATATTTCTTAAATTTTATTAATGTATAATAAAATTAAATCTTCGTACACACATGTACAACATTGATATAAAAAAGTCGATTACATTGACATTTTGATTATTTACATATACTTTACAATTATAAAACTTGACTTACAAACATAATATCGTGAATAATAAATGTTCTTCATTTATTGAAGAATAATATATGCGTGCATAAAATTATATAAAGAGAAGCTTTTTGCTGAGAAGCATATTGACTCAAACGTATAGGTGGAAATGTGAAAGCAAGTAAAAAGTATGAGGAAATGGTTCAAGTAGGAGAGAACACTCCCTTGGGTGCCATATTTATATTTCATCGCTTTTCCATTCAGCTTCCGCGATATTGGACGATCTACTCCACTCTTCTCGTTGTCTACTCCATTCAACCATCGTTCATATGAAGTCGAAAAATGAAATATATACGTTTTCATTACGAAAGATCTTATTTAATAATACAAAAAACCGAGCTGTATACTATTTTATATATAAACTATTATCAATATTGTGTAAAATGTTGTGTGATAATATATTTATACAACTTATATAAAGAAACATAGTAGTGTCTCGTGTCAAGTGTACGTGTTATACTCTTACAAAGATTTACTATGAAACTAGTAATAAGTAATAAAAAAACAGAATATTTAATTTATTTAATTTCGCACATGTTATATAATTATAAAGTTTTATTATTAAATTATATAATTACAAGTTTTTTTACAAAAAATAAAAATATGCAGTCATGTCGAATGAATTCTTTCCTAAAATTATTTGACTAATCGAATTTGCGAAAGAAAATGAATCAGAAAAATGATCTTCTGTTTCTTTCTGGTGCATCATTTTTTTAATATTTTAAAATGTAGATAGAAAATTGTATTTGTCAACACATTTATTCTCAGATAGAATCAGACAAAGAGAGAAATTACATTATTATCTGCCTATTATGAATTCTCAGTAGGTGACGAATCCCCGATTACAACCGGAAGATGGTTAGTCAGAATTGGAAGTGCAAAGAAGCGAGGAAAGTTAGGTAACGTTAGGACTGCTGAAGCCATAGGGCTGATACGTATTTAACTCACGTGCCTGCCTAAGCCCGGAAATCAATCGGTTCTCCCGTACGAATTCCAGCATCCGTCGGACCGAATTCTACCTGACGAAAATCAAAAGCTGCTGCCGAGTTGTTAGCCGTTTCGAAATCGTCTCTCCTTCCCTTTTTGAAGTGCACACGCGTGCATATGTATTCGATTACGTTGGACGGTTTTCAGTTTCTGATTGTTTGCGTTGCCAGGGGAAAAACGACAACAAAGAAAACACGTAGCGCATTCTCGAATGACAGTCACGGGCGTAGAATCGCAATTAATCTGAGGAAGTGCGTGGTTGCTTTTCTGTCGCTAAAATGGTATCGTACTACAATAGTATCGCGTAATACATCGAAAGAGCTCGAATTTCGTTTCTGATGCCGCATGGATCAGTATTTTATACGTCGAAACGTTTATAGCGTTTCGTACGTCGATTTCGTTTCAATTCTCACATCTTTAAATGTTTAATAAATTATAATAAGGGCATATATAAACACGTCATACTAACTTGTATATTTGATACTTAATCTACATCATCTTACTGTACGTATAATTTTAAATAGAATTAATTATGTATCGAAAATAATGTAAAATAATGTCCATATAATGAACAGATAATTTATTCTCATATAATTTATCTGTATTAATTGTTGAGTGTTTTGCATCCAATACTATTGTAGTTTAACAAAGAGAAACAGTATTGCATTAAAATCTCGATTCGCAGTCACGATAGATTCACTTATGCGCGCAAATGCTTTCTTAAACATATCCCCACTATTCTCTGACGTATCGTATCGATTGATCGCGTCGGAAATGATCGAAACGACGTTTCGAAAACGGGCGGTGCGATTACGACGATCATTTTTCACGAGCAAGGGTATCGCATCTACCCTTCGTAAATGGCATCACGATGCGAGTTCCATATTGTGTTGTTGCTGGTAAGTTGGTAGATAGACTGTCTACGGGATAGATGCGTGCGCGCATGTATCTGTGTTCTCTTGTGTATGAATAAGTACGTCGATCCCTGCTCGTGTCGTATACTCCTATGTCACGCATCCACGTATACACAGGCCACATATATTCGGTTGCCGGGCATTAAAGTTAAGCCTGTATTTTATTGGACGCTCGTATAAATCAAAAGCTTCGGCTAGTCAAATATTGGAAGCTTTGCATACGCCAATACGCGGCCGTGATGCACAAAACGCGGATACTTGCCGATCTATCGGCATGTTTCTGGCCCGCTCGTTCGTAAGTACATACGCACGCGTACCGCGCGTACGCCGCCTATCTCGATTGTTTATCGCGATGGAACAAAATCCCGTTTGCTTGCTTTACGGATAATAATTAGTCGGATGGCGTATTTGTGAGGGAAATTATGTATTTTTATCTCGCTGTTACGAGCGCTTCGCTGCTTCTCTCTGCATGCTCTATATGTTCCGCTGTCGCCCGGTATCGATGTGCACGTCGGCGATCTTATCTGTTTCGCGACTCATTGTGATATTTTTGGAAATGAATTAATCGTATCAGCCGTATTACTCATCGCTGTCATTCATGCGTCGCAAGAGAATATATTCAATTTATCTGATTTTTGCGTGTATTGGTAATAAAAGAAATCTCGACCTCAGTTACGGTTTGACAGACGGACGAAATGGTTGTCATTTGTGGTCAGAATTGACTTTTAAATGCATTAGTGTCTCGATTGTAACGTCTTTAAAAATTGCATTACTTCTCAATATTTTCTTCTATTATTTCTCTTAGTTTTAATGCTTATTCTCTGAGCTGGGGGATGATTTCATTTCTTTTTTTGCTCAACTTATAACTGCCAATTTAATTTTGACCATATAATAAATTATGATTACTAATCAAGTTTAACTTTGATTTTCTCGCGCATAATTGTACTATTTTTAGACCAAATTTTGAAGCTATTCACTTATTTCTCGCCGGAGAACGTGAGATCATTTTGATTTAATTGTTATTGAATATAACTCAAAGCAGACCGAAAACGTCTGATTTGCATCTTACAACTTATTCAAGATTAATGCTATCTTACATATTATCAACCGCTTTGAATTCTTAAAGCTTTCTTTTACTTATTAATAAAAGAAACGTTTGAAAATATTTTTCCATTAGAATTTATCAAATTTTCTGCATGTATTAAAAAACAATGTGTATATAATTTTTTTAAAACTATTACATTGAAAAAGTGTACATTTTTGCCTTTTATTATGTATATTTCTATTACGTTTTTAAATTATTTTTTCTAAACGTTTGTACAACTATTTACTTAAATACATCATGCATAATATTTTTAATTACTTGCATTCTTGATGTGGCGTTTTCACAGTTTAATATAGTTTATCACTATTCACAGTAACGCTTCCCGCGTTCTTTGTGTGTTTGTTAGCACATCATGTTGTTTATCAAAATTTTCAAGTACAACGGGGGCAACAGCGCACACAGTTTTACGCTGTAAGCTTGAATTGTTTCAAGAGCTGCATTGCTGGATGCTTTACATAAAAGTACTCGGGTTAATTTAGACCGGCTGTATACGAGTACGCGCGGCTTAATTTCGTAATTCTGTATAATGCCAGCGACCACACCAGAGGCGCTAAAAACACTGGAGCTAAAAAGAAAAGAAGACGATATCCTCATTGCGACGAAGAGTAGGGCTTAGAAAATAACTGAGAAGGGTCAGACTATGCTGACAGTAAAGCGTTTTTCTTGTTTCGCTAAGTATGCCGGACCTGCAATATTACGGGAGTAATTATTAAGGAAAGTAAGCAAGAATCGGGCATGTAAATCAGAAAGAAAATATGAAGAAAGAGGTAAATTCGCGTTTCTTTCTAATGTCTGGTACTTTTTTTTTTGCAACGAATGGTTTGCATATTTTGCTTGTAACAGCTCAGAAAAATGACCGTTTATCATCCACTCGAAGTTCAAGCGTTTGTTACATTCATGTTTCAATTTGTCGAGCTATTTCAAGCGTTTTTTTAAATTTATATTGACCGTATTTTATAAAACGATTTATTTAGTTTTAGTTCACATGTGCTATTTAATAACATTATCACACAGAACGTTTGTCAATATTTTATGCCATATTAATAGCATTTTAATTTAAGTATTTAGTTTAAAATTATTGCTTCGGGATACTTTAATGGTTATTTCCAAAAAAATATTGTAAAAAGTTATTATACAATGTTGACATTATAACGCGAGAAGATTATTTACAATAGTGCACAATTAATTAAAATAATTTTTATTGAAATATACTTCATGTTTACCTTGAGTAAAACTCTTAATCGATCTATTTATCTACAACCAACATATTCTACTATCTCTTTCCATTTTCAGTCTGTCTTTCATTCTGATTTCCGCGTTCCTAAAACTTTACTCTAAAATTTCTTAGTGTGAGAGTATGTCAGGTTTCAGCCAAGCTAGATAGAAAGTCAATTTGCCGTGATTCGAAGTAAGTCACGCGCGCGAGACTCATCTGGCGACTTCCGGTTAAAACTTCCGGCCGGCGGGCAACCAGTTTGGCCAGTTTATTACCAGGCACGTTGCAGTAAATATGTACATGGTGATTCACGTAATATTAGCGTGCGGTGTATCTCTTTTGTGTTGTTTATTACGGTGTAGTAGCTTACATTAATATTGCACGATCTTCATACATTTGGTATAGAATGATGAATAACAAAATTTCTTGCTAATTAACAAACATATCCTGCAATTCAAAAAGTTTACTTTCGTGATTAAAATGGCCAAAATATGGCCAACGTTATTTTAGTATATAAGAAGTTATTGAATGTAGTAACAATTAATTGTATACTAAGACTATACACATTATATGTATGCATATATAATATAGTTTTATATATTGTATAAAAAAATAATTTGTCAATATTCTGTGTTATCCTGTGTTTGAAACATAACATATTATAATATCCGAAACTTTAATATTAAATCAGTCAATATGTATGCATGTCAAAAATTGATAGAAACATTGGGATTAAATATTGGAGCATCACATGTATTAATCGTTTACTTATATGTGACGTGCTATGGTGATAAGTAATTATTATTATTTTTCATGTGGATAAAAATGTTAGATAATCCATGTGCTCTATTACTACAACATGAGCTTATATCATGCATTAAATCTTACGCAGCATAATTGTCCATTCACTGCATTAATTACTAACTTGTGATCTTGCAACAAGTGAATTTCTTTACCCATTATGATAATCGATCGCTGTACATAAAATAATTAATAATTATTTTGACACAGATTAGTAATAAATATTAATAAGATATGAATGGAATGACAGAATTAAATATATCATGTAATGTTAATATATTTATTTCCAAAATCGAAATACATTACATTTTAAAATCAAAATACTAGCTAAATTTATAATATTAGTGGTGATCGGCGCGCGCATCGCGTGCGAATTTTCTCGTTATTTTATTTAAAAATTATTTTTAAAAGCAAAAAATAGCAAAAAATTAACAAATAATTTTCATATCTTATTAGATACGTTCTGGTAATTTGGCTTAGATGGTTTAATATGTAGGTACATATATAAAGCTATCTGTGTCAAATTTGCAAAAGGTAACCAATAAGACATGAAAATTATTTGCTATTTTTTTGCTTTTAAAAATAACATTTTTGCTTTAGTTTTTAAAAAGTTACGAGAGGCTCGATAGCTTAATATCATATATAATTGCATTTATGTAATTATTTTAAAGCAAATTACAATAAGTTGCAGGTAAATGTAATATTGATATATATTTTTCTTATAATCTCTATTGAAATCGTTTATCTATATCTGTATCTTACATCTACCTTACATCACTTTACGTGTATAAAATAGGCATAATAGTTCGTGTATTTAAAATCTTGCGTAAAAATCGAACGTGAGTCTGTAGCTGAAGTGAAAACTAAGAAGAAGATATCGGGCTACGACTGAAAATAACAGCGTTGCTCTCTTTGTAATCGGACGTTTCCTCGATAGCTGCAAAGGCGACCGAAAGGTGCGACGTGTCGTATTTCGAAATACGCGACCGGAATTTGGTGTAACTTTTCGACGATGTGGTAGTTGTTAGCGTGAAGTTGGAGAACGTTGCCATTCGTCGACGATGATCGCGACAACGACAACGACAACGACAACGGCAACAGCAACGGCAACGATGATGACACTTTTGGTTTACGTACGTGCGTCCGTGTACAAATGTATCGCACTCGCACACACGTCTTTCCGTGATTTTCATTTCGCGCGTTATTCCACGTACGTAGAAGGCCCAACCCGCGGTTTCTGCGGCATCACGCGCCCCTCCTATATCATCGTTTAAAATAATATTGCGTCCAGAGGGGCATTCGCCGCTCTCATATCCGCCGCGACAAATCACCCTCACATAGCACCTAGCGCCTACCGCCGCTGGTAGAACCGAGTGCGATACAGTAGGGAACAGGACGAAGTAATGGAAAGACACGGGTGGGCGGAAGCGAGAGGAAGCGGAGAAGCGAAAGAGGAAAAACCGAGCGTCAGCCTGCGCGAGAGCCTTCGTCGGACTCGTTATTTACACTCACGCGCTTATTGCTTGATTTGATTAATAATTCGTAGCGCGCGCGCGCGCGGGGGAGGGCAAGGAAAAAAAGCAGAAATCTGCGAAAGAAGAACGAACGAATATCTTGGCTTTAAAAGGGGAGATAAATTATGGCGATAGCCATTGGCGAGGTGGTCATGACGGCGTGTGTGTCGCGTAAGTTCGATAATCCCTACACTATACTGCGGATGTCGGTTGTCAGTAGATACGGTCAGCGATAAGCGAGACTATGAGCGTATACGTTACTAAAGCTGGTCTTTAGTTTGATTTATCGTCGGATCCGAAGCGATTATAACTAAAACTGTAAGAGTGTGACTGCATCCTGACCTAACAGAAGATATGAATAACTTAAAATAAGATTAGCGTTCGGTACAATGTCTTGTTATATATTTAAGGACCGATATTGGCTAAAGGAAGAACCTTGGGACATTAATTAATTTTGTCCTGAATATAAAAAGAGCTATAATGAATCTGTTATTTATTTATAAGAAATAGCTATAATGAAAGAAAGAACTATAACAATAATGTTACTTATTTAGAAGAATATATGTGAAATCATATACAGTACCGGCCAAAAGTATATCACCTTTAGGATTTTTAAACATAATTTGTTTCAAAATGTATGAATATTTATCAAATCATTACATGTTTTGATAA
>VBVR01001436.1:0-12966 GCA_011638315.1 Tetramorium parvispinum | reverse complement strand
ATAATAAATACAGCTTACCGAACAAGGAATTATTCATCAAATAATAAAAAAATAATTACTGTAAAATGTTGAATCCATTCGATTCATCTAAATGAAAAATATGCTCGAAAATCCTAAAGGTGATATATTTTTGGCCGATACTGTATATTATATATATATCCATTTTGGAAGGATAATGTCAGACATATACCCTATATATAGGAACAAATAGATGAAGGATTCAGTGCAATTCCATCCGAATTTTTATTCAGCCTCTCTAAATTCTCGTTTGCGTAACATTAAGCGAAATCGCTACGAACGACAATCGCTGAACATCAGAGTGAAACAAGACTTCAACGGCAGTTGCAGTCAACATAACTGATAAGTACTGCTCGTGGGTTGATCGTTAAAACAACTGTAACCAACACGCAACAATATAATGTTAATGAAGCAATTTTGGTATCAACACATTTCCTGTAATGATCGCGTTACGCCAGACCACTCGTTGCGGATAGAACATAAGTAGAAACAAATGACCCGGTACCGTCGTCCGTAAACGCGAAACTTTTGTCTCCCTACCGGTTACGGGGGAGCAGTTGCCAACTACTTACCTCCGTAGCTTCCTGACCGCTGACTTTTTTTTACTGCGTTTAATCTAAATCTAACTAAGGTCTTACAACGGCAGGGGAATCGATTTGACCCTCTTGCGCTGCTACGTTCCGCCGCTTCGGAATAACGAGGTTCCGACTAAATGACGAAGCTATATCAAATGAGGCTCTACCACCCTAACCCTTAGAGAATTCTGCAAGTTTATCTTCGTGAATTAAATGGGGGTTAACGCAGGGGTGATAAGTATTACGGTAGGATCCTTTCCAATTTTTGAACCGGTTAAGTATCGTTTTAAGAGACCCGTTGATAAGAGGACTGAAAATTTGTTTGGAGCAATGCCATTTAGAAATCATTTAATACATTAACGTTTCTACAATAGATTTCGTAATCAAATTAATGGTGTCTACAATTACAATTAAATCAATTACAATTAAATCGAAGTAAGAATCTCTGCAGTCGTAAAAATATTCATATTATTTCAATATAATAATTAAAATTATTAGGCTTTTATTATAAATGTAATAATAAATGTATCAATGTAATAATTAATGTAATAATAAATAATAAAAAATATTTGAAATAAGAAAATATAAATATGATTATTGCAAACTATAGAGATACTTTTAGAGAGCAAACTTTTAAAAAGTTATTCTCATGCTAAAACGATTCTTCCCGTCTTTTCTATGGTCAATGAACTAATAAAGCTATTTCTATAAATAAACTTATAACGCGGAAATGGCATCACGGCGATTTGAAGTGATAAATGTCAAATATAGCCTGATTGCCATGCCAGTCACACACATAACGTTGACAAAGAACTGTCTTTGACGGATATCGATTGCGCGAAATGTCCACCGGAAGAGGTCATGAAAAGTCGATCGCTTCCATATAATGCTTCCGCGATACTCAAAGCGTTGGCTAATTATTCGAACAAATTATCGACAGGATTAAAGCAATTACTCGTTGCGCCTGATTAGTGCGTAAAATTGGAATTACATCGCTCTTCTGCACGATCGTTCTCTCTGTCTCATTTTCCATCCGTATCTGCCTCGTCACTACTCTCGCTCATTTTTTCGTATCCATCGCTCGTTATCTAGCGTCTGCATCCCTTTCCGCCTTTCTCTCTTTGTCACACCCATTCTATCGCGTAGACGCGTATACACGTTGCTCTCAGCCAATTTCCGTCCCACTGCGCACGTACATTTATGCGCCGTCAATGCGAAATGAATGTATTGTAATATCGTCGATGTCAAGTAGTATAGGTATCATATATTAGTCGAGCGCGGGTCTGGACATGTTAATTAATTAAATATCTCCGATAATCATTACGAGCCGGCTGCAGACCGAGTTGTGGACTCGTGCTTTTGTTTATCACCACTAAATTGTCCCCCTGCGTTGTTAACGTGGCATTAACATTAATGGGTATATTGTTAAAACTAGCATGCATTTCGATTAAGCGCGTTTGTAATCATTAGCGATCATGTTCTTCGCGCGTACTCATACTTCCATTTCCCGGATTAGTTTCTGTTTAAGAAACTAAATTTTTAAACAAACGAGTAATACGAAACTATTTAAAAGTAAGGAAAAGATGGATAAAAAAATAATATTTACGTAATTATAGAATTGTAGTTTTAATTCTAGTTTAATTAAAAAAAAAATTATAAATGAAACATTAATCTTGTGACTATTAAGAGAAACTGTTCTCAGTAAATTCATTGGCTATTTAAATAGGATCAGCTATGGTAACTGTAACGAATTTTATTTACGCGCAATTACACCCTGACTAATAGTTGTCCACTCAAGCTGGTCTCTCCATAAGTCCCTCTTGGAAATACAAGAGGGTATGTTTTTGTGATGCTTATGTTGCAAAGAGAGAAAAGAAAGAAAGTAGAAAAAACTTTGACTTTCTCGTATCTTTTATATTATGTAAAATTACTTAATGTAATTAATATAATAAATAATTAGTAATAATGATAATGATTCGAAATTATGAGGAATATAAGTCTGAATAAAACTCCAACATCCGTTTTTATCGAGAAATAATACAGATATTTATATTAGAATGGTACCTATTACTTTTTTCTTTGAATCTTTCAGTATAAAAATTTCATTTAAAGTAGAAAATGTGCTCGCGCGTACGTGAAGCTGGCGTAAGGATTTTCCAGTTTTATTGCATGATAGAAGAAAGCGAAGGGCGTTGACTGATAGAGAGATCAGGTCAAATTGATGTGCTGCGCTCAGATATGGGGACAGGCATCTGAAAAACGAGCATGTGTCTCGTTCCGTATTACTTCAATTTTTCTTGCTCATAAACGTCCGAGTATTATACGCGTATGAATGCACATTCCTGTTTTTACTTATAAACACACCGGTAAACCTGAAATATTTCTTCTCAAATTCAATTATAAACATACAATAACGATATATCTTATGACAGAATTACACTTGCATTTAAAAATGTCGTATGTTTACAATTTAAGAAGAGTTTTAGAAACAACTAACATAAATCATTATAAATCTTGAATATTTCTTGAAAAAATTACGAACAATCTAAAGACGATTATATTGCTAGACATTAATGATGTTTTTGCTGGATTTTTTTTAGTTTGTAGTATTTATTGCGACCGAGTATCGACATATCTCGGAAGATATACCAACTGTCATATGCACTTCCACAAAGTCACTTGGTACCTCGACAATGCTAATAGATGCAACCTCCTTGCAGTCACGTCATTCGAAAATTAATTACAGTTGGTCGCAGGGTCGTAAAGAACAAGGCCTGAATAATTAACGTGACCGTTGTATCGCGCCCGAAGCTAATTATAGGCCCTTCCTTTTCTATTCGCCTGATTAGCATATTCGTTAATTATCGGACTTACGTACCGGTAGCTAACATACTTATGCAAGCCGTACGTCGTTGGTGAGCTTTGCGTGCGCTAATATTCGCGCGAGCGTGCGTGTCGCGGATTGCGCACAAGTCAGCGTATACGCAAAAGTAAAGGGTAAAAACCCTTTCTACCAGAAGGTCAAATATACCGCGTAAGACGATTCGCTTGCAAACTTTTTAAGCACGGTGTCAAAGTGCGATTCCGTTCTCTATATTGTACAAAAGAAGGCAACGCGATAGGGCTTGCCGATAAAGGTGTCATTAAGTTTTTAATGGCCTTACGTTATAGCGAACGTTTTTTAAAGTTACCTATCGAACATGGCTTCTTTTTGTAGGCAATCATGCATAGGTTTAAACTTGCGTAAGCGATTTTATGGAAAATTATCAAAGAAGAGAGTGTGTGTCGAGGGACAGCTTTCTTTTTTCTTATCCGCAATTTAAAATAAATTCCCTCTCGTATTTTGTGGCGATTCTCATTTCTTAATAGTCTTGCTTTAATGTCAGCCTCTTTCTTCGGAATAATTGCTCGTAGTCGTAAAATTTGGTGATTTCGAATTTATATAACACGTTTCAAGTAATTATTGAAAATATTATCGAATTAGTCATTTTTTTATGTAAGAAAATTATTAGAAATATTTGTGCGAAAACTCTCTTTAAAACTGACAATCATTATTCGCATTGAAGATAAAGATCAAGAAATATAGTGTTGGATAGAATGATCTTTTGATATTATTCTCCTTGACAATTTGCTGCTTTTTATTTGCAACACTATCTGTGAACGTAGCATTATGTCGTGGCATTACTTTCATTATTTGCATCGTTATGCCTATCTATCATTTCTTGTGTCAGCGTGATGTCGGCGGTTCCGTTGACGACGATTGATTCGAGTACGACAATGAAGGTAACAGCGGCTCGTATGAAGATGTAAGCTCGGCAGCGGTATAAGGCTAGGTTTACGCGTACTCGAACGTTTATCGCGCCATGTCGGGCGCAACACGCAAACCCGACGTTACACCCTCTGTTGTATTCGCATGGCGGAAATACTACTGAGCTGTAATCCTCCTTGATCGCGTTTACGAGCGTAAACTTTCGAAAGTTCCAATCGCGGCGTTGGTCTCGATGCTACAGGTTGCGTTAGAGCGTATTAGAAAATCACGTTACGAATGTGGCCACTGCGGTTCGGTATGACACGTTTTGTGTTAATTAGATCAATCTTGCAACGTCAAATTCAGAACTTCGTGCAAATCGAACGATCGTTTCTTACAACACCCGTAAAATCGCACTTAAATTAATTTCCGCGTTCTTTACAATTATTGCTGCAAATAAACTTAATAAGTATATTAAAGTAAGCGTTAAATTATTCGTAATTATGACCGTTTTTAAGAATTATTTGCAGTTAATAAAATTATATCCAAAGTTTTATGATAAATAAGGACATTACACGAATAATTATTAGAAAGAAGCACAAATGCGTATTACTCGCGCTCGGTGCATAAGCAAACGCAAAGCGTGACCTAAATAAAGATTAAGAGCGTTGTTATGTGTTTTCGCAACTATGCCAAGCAAGGTGCTTTTTACATATTTAACAATATTTGAGATCTCCATGAAACAGTAAATAAGCATAGTTTGGAGACAGCAGTTATTGCAGTCGTTCTCCGATAAATGAGCAATAATGACGGCGAGTTGGATAATGGTTCCATTTAACACCGTCCTCATTCCCTCCTCCAAGCATCGTTTCTTCGGGATTAACGTCAGCTAGCTAACTCACATACAGCCATAGTATCGCACGAAAACAAAATATAGATCTCAGAGCTACAAACGAACGCTTTTTTCCACTCCATTTAGTTCTGACAATTCATTTTCTCTGTAATAATCGTAATAATAGCATGTAATGGCTTGTTTACTTAATTAAATATTATTCTTTTCTCCATTTGTTCATTAATTATTATCTAAAAATGCTGACATATATTTCATCTAATCTGGATTTATATAAGATTGATATTTCTTCCAATTGCAAGATACGATTTTCTATCAGATTAAAAAATTAAATTAAATTTTTCAATTATTTAGTCATATAAATTTAGTCTGAAGTCAAATTAAATAAAATGAAGAAAAATATGCTCCAAAACAAGAATCACATATAGATATGTATAAATGTAGACAACAGATGGATAGATAGAGAATCGTATCACGTTGAGCCTATTGCCAATAATTTCACTGAGCTTTCACCGATAAATGAGCAATAATGGTAGCGGGTTGGGGTAATGGTTCCGTTTAACGCCCTACGTGCGTTCGTCCAACATCGCTGCTTTGGCTATAATGGGCTAGCTAGTAAGTGTATCGGTAGCACGGATGTATCGCACGAAAACGGTGATATTACGCTCCGTACATGAGATAAATCGTGTAAACTGAAAGCTGCTCCCTAACTGCTTCTCTTTCTCTCTCTATGCGTAACATTAAATTATGAATATATTATATTTTATGAGTTTAACAGATAGCTAACTAAACGTGTGTCATTGTGCGCGTGTATATGTAAATAATAGCGCATGAATAAATAATAAGGGAATACTATTTAAATTTGCGTATAAATTTTGCATAATCATTAAATGTAAACACGTAATAATTTATCACATAATTTTTTATAAAAAAAAAGAGAGAGAGATCAGGATTTTGCATAGAGAACCTTTCGTTTTTGCGGAATGTTTCATACATCATTTAATTAATTCAGTACAGTAAAGAGTATGAGAATTTTAATTAAATATTAGTGTTCAAATATTGTTGATTATATTTGAGAAATAAGTATGATTTTCTGCTACGCGTTACGTCCTTACTGCAAGATTATGTAGCACTCGGTCTATTAACATGCGTTTCCTGAACAAATATGAAAATGTCCTTTGCAGTGAAGTCTCACCACAAATGCAATCTCCTCCATTTGCACCCCTACCTCTATTCTTGCATCTACGTGCCCCGGTTTAACGCCACGCTATAAAGTTTTTGTCACTGTCTGCAAAATGGCAGTGAGAAACGAGCGAGCCTGTCGTGCTCGCGGCTAAAATGGTAGATTAAACGTTCCGCTGTCAGCTATTCAGATCGATTCGTTGCACTTTTGCTTCGCCTTTTACCGAGATTAGGTTTATCGAGGAATAATAACTAATTATAGATCGTGGCAAGCGTTGTAATGTGACATCTAACGTCATTATTGTCCTACATTTATTTATATTTCGAGTTACTGATCGCGCTGCGTCAAACAGCTCCTCTTATTTGCCGAAATTTTTATTGTCGAGTATTGTGAGATTGACTCTCTTTAAAAACGAGATCACATATGCGAGATACGTGGATTTCTATTTTTCGTTCACCATTATATGACAAATTGGCGTGTGTCTCCAATTTTTGCCGCACCGTTCGTATAACACGATAAACTGCGGAATATATGCGGCGCCGGACAGGACACCTCGTACCTGTATGTTTTTACACAGTCCGAAACGTCCCCGTGTTAAAATATCAAGAAAAAAGTACGTCTGCCACGCATTTAACATTATTACTGGGACTAAGCCTCCGTTCAAACGCTCTAATAGAGCATCTACGTGCACTGTTTTAGTACCGCGCGCTATAAACTTTTTGCTGCTGTCTGCAAAACGGCAATGAGAAACGAGCAGAGCTGTCACACTACGCTAGAATGGTAGATTAAACGCCTAGCCAACGTGATCGATTAGATTCTCTTTTGCTTCTTGCATCAGCTCACTGTTCCATGAGTCAATTACAATCTCAAGGATGATAGGAAAAAAAATCGTGCATGCGCGGCATCCACGAAAGTGCGGATAATCGCGAGCGCTATATCAGGTACAAGTTGGTGAAGGTCAAAATTAAATTGATACTCTGATTATCATTGACAGAAGTTGAATGTTTTTGTAAAAAAAGAAATTCTACATAATTGCAAATAATTTGTATTAGTGAATTTGTAAAAATGCACTAGCAATCTAATGTAATGCGGTATAAAAATATTATTTTAATAAGTATTACGTATCCTTTGTACAATTTTTTATGGAGCATGCATTTTTTCGAACTAGCAAAGCTAACAACTTTTAGCAAAGCATCGACGAGTTGGTGCTCCGATAATAATCATCGCGAACGTGTCGGCAAGTATCGGCAAAACTGTAATTGGACAAAAAGGACTCACAAGCGAGACAAGTGGCACAGAAAATCGAAACGTACGTTTGAACTAGAGAAGCGTATGTATATGTAAGTATATATAATGTGTTGCACAAAAGGCAACAGCATAATGACTATATCCCTAACTTATATTGGAGCAAATTATTAACTTTCTTATATTAATTTTTTGGATACTCACAGCAGCAGTTAATATTACAAGGAAAGACAATTGTTTTCAAAAAGTCTTTAAGCACTTTTTTTGTAGTAGCAACATCATCAACTTTGTTTATCGTAATGATCATATGTAAATCAAATATTTCATTAAAAAAATTTTACTCATAATGTTATACATGCAACACGTATTTCTTATACAGCAAGTTTTCAGTTTCAGTAGAAATTTTTTTATGTTTACGCATGACTCAGTGGTGTTTGATCTTGGAGCTGAGTCTACAACATACGTTACTTCAAACAGGAGTCGTTATTGAGAAAAAATATTTTTTTATAGAATACGATACAGCATGTAGAGGCAAAACGTCGCCTCCGCAATTCACGAGATCCCCATATATTGTATGGTATGTACCGAAGGCATCCTTTTGAGAGTGCAGTTACGCTTTGTCGATCAGTCAAGCCTTTCCTGTAGCTCCCCGATCGCACGATCATGTAACCTTTCAACTGCATTCTGTCGCGCTGACGTTTCTGTCCTCCTATTTTCCGATTCTCCCATTTAAAGCCCCGCTCACGCCGCGATATCCCGAATCCGCGTATGTGATTAGGTTACGCCGCAAAATCGATAGCTCGACTGGCGTTATAACCATCGTCAGGTTAAAAACAATTCATACGTAAAATCTACCGAGAAATCCGACGCCGGGTATCACATTTCGAGCCGCATCGATACGTCCTTCTACTCTTTAACGTAGCCGATTCCATTTTCACAGCGGGTCTGTTTTTACCTCTGCGAAAATGCGATACGGAAAACATTCGTCAGATATCTCCAATTTGAGCATTGTTATCCGATTTTAATTATGATCAGAAAATAGTACCTCGTCGTTACGGAAAACAGGCTGTAGGGAAATTTGTAAACAAGAAAATCGATATTTCAATTATCGTTTGAAGTTTATAAGTTTTTAAAAGTATTCATTTATCTGTTAACATCACATCTGGATTTATTTTAAAAATAAGTTTGTTAGCTTCATATAGTTTATTTCATTTGTTATAATTTAACTGTGTGTTTGATAATATTTATTTAAATCGTTATATGTTTTTAATATTCCTATATTATCAGAGAAACGTGTGTTAAAGTAACATGTTCTGTTTGAAAAAAAGAACAGGGAGATAGAGAGAAAATCAAGTTTCATTCAATTTTCACAATGTTATCTAAATGGAATTAAGTAAACAATATTTTTATCATGATTAAAATAAAACATTTAATATATAATAAATGGAAGAGAAATTTGTTATATACTATATGTACATATATATTCATACATATATACACGACTACGCTGTAGTCGATGATGTATTTATTTCACGTTGAAATAGTACTCTTTGACAGAGATGTGATGTATCAATTTTCAGTGCAATTACCTTTCATACATTATTCGCATTGATTAAGTAGGTAAGTGCAGCACGTCATTTTACGTACTTCACAATAGAGAGTGTAAGAGAAAGGGGAAACGCTTAACAATGAACTCACGGTAGGATTCCCAGATCTGAATTTGGAATTCCCAGCGTTCCGAAGTATCCCGCTTTCGTTCTAGCGTGAAATAAGTCTGGGACCTCGGAGCCCTCGCCAAAGCTGACTATTTGCACTTAGCAACTAGTGGTATGGCACCTGGGTACTCTCAACTAAAATACTACTTGCCGCCGACTGCCTTTTCTACGCTAGTGTAACGCATACATCTAAAAGTTGACTCTTTTTTGCATGCAGCAGAGTCGTTTGATAATTTAACATATTAGATCTTAATAATTCACGCGTCAGCTCGTTACATTTATTTTTATTAACGTTCACATATGAATTTTAAGATATACTTTAGTTGATAATATTATTGATAATATTGCAGCGGGAAACGCATGTTATGCGAAACAAATTTCTTATTTGATTTTTATATGTTGAATCTTTCATTTCTTGAGCTTGTTATTTGAGTGTGAAACTTTTATCAATATTGAAGTTTTACTCGTTGAAGTAAACTTTATGACTATGGAACTTTATAATTCTTGTAGTTTCGAGGAATTTTTTCGATTTTTTTTACATTTCAAACATGTATGGCTCCGTCAAAATAAATAATTTAAAAAAATATTTATATTTAAAAACATTAAAATATACACGCTAAAGTGAATGATAATATAATGAGTTATCGCGCGCATAAACTTACAATTTTATAATTGATGACGAAGGATATACTCTTCGAGCTAAGTCTCCTTTTATTCGTCTCTAGACACGTTACCCTACTAAATCATACGTGGACGGCATTCTACGTTCTTAGCTTCACGTGTCAAGACTACATCACGTTGCAGCAAAAACACGCGTCACCGCCGAAACGCGTATCCACTTCGTCGGTGCGCCGACCCGAGCAATTCATTCAATTTTCACGAATGTCTACGGCACCGCACACTTCCCTTTTGTAGCGTTTCGTCGCCAGTTGCGCCAACGTTTTTGCATACGACTGAAACAAAGAGACCGCGCGATGAATTTTGAGCGATGACGCGCCAGGAAGAAGACGCAAATTCGCGGCGGGATGCGGACAGAATCGCAAATAGCGTGGACGTTTCTGTTTACAAGATGAGCGTCGCTGGTTGTAAATCATAGAGTGCGATGGGTAGCCCGGGCGCGTGCGAAGGGTGTGCATGGGGGGTGGGACGGGACGCAAGAAGAGGAATGCTCGCGTAAGGTGGGCGGGGAGGGCAGAGGCGAGCGCGAGCAAGTCTGTTGGGAAATAAGGAGGCAAAGTTAAGCTGCTACCCCTTCTACATCTCGCCGTACCGTGGCCCTTCGCAAATAGCTACGTAACCCTACTGTATCTCGGCCCTATTGCGCCGGCATTACGTTCGTAACATCGTGTGCGAAGCCACCCTCTCTCGAGCGACATAACCACCAGCATCGTTTATTCATTTCCCTTATAGGACAAACTTGATACAGTTTCGCCGACCGTTCTTCAAAGACAAGATCTCGTGTTCCATTGATCAAACGGCAGTCACGGGCGCGAATGATAAATTGCCGTAACGACCCGCTATATGGTGACTGGAGAGTGATGAAAAAGCGACCGAAAATGAATATCGCTGGAATACTCGTGTTCCGGAAATATATGATGTGGTCTTATCGTCATCGCTCAGTGGAATGTAGTTCAGCTTGATTTAATTAGCGCAACGTTGACTCGTGGAAAGTAAAGATCCCGCCTGTACGTATAAGCTGATGGATCTTTTCGTGGCACGTTCTACGTTTCTACTGAAATTACGTAGAAACGCAAACGCACGATTCAGAATTTAATTTATCTCTTGTTATCAAATTAGAAAAGAAAGTACTAAATAATTATATAAAACATGAACATTTTTAAGCAGCGTTTTTTAACATCGTTTTACTTAATTACATTTTTTACTCGTCGAGTAAAAAGAGAACAAAAATGAAGAATGGGATTATGTGTCCAACTTATATATAAGTTTCGAAGTAACTTGAAAAGATAATCTTAATGGTTCATATGATTTTAATATTACTTAATTTTTTTAAAATTGTTATACAAGTTTAGCCTTGTTTATTGAATGTATTTAAATTTATCTGATTCATATTGCCTAAGTTAAACATTCTTTTTCTCGCCGTGACTATTTTTAAAGTACATGTGCTCTCTTTTTCCTGGTGAAAATTTCCGAAAATTTTCAAAAATTTCGCCATTTACAGAGTTCAACTAGCTAATATAAAAGAAGAAATAAAATAAAAATGTAAAGAGACTAAAATAGATAAAAAATATTATATAGTCAAATTAGACAAACATAAATAATAATTTGTATTTTACATATTTACTCCTAAAACTTACAAAATCAACGTTCCTGAAAATTATTATACATTTCTCGCTATGCCCTTTCTCGTTTAACATTGAAAGAAAATTAATGCGATTTAACTTATATCAAAGATTTATATCAAGAAAAAGTTTTAGTTAAGCATGCAAAATTTTTAAATAAACAGCAAGAAAGAGAACACAATGATACATTTTATTAATAAATGTTATATATAAAAAAATTGATTAGTAAAGTCAAATCGTTTAACTCTAAACTTTATTTGTAATTATAATTACAGCTAGAAGAATATCGCTATCAAATTTAATACGCGGCGCGACTCGCGCTTGCGAAATCACATCTCTCAGATATGTACGGCGCATCGAGACGTTTGGCAATTTTCGACGCCTTGGCAAGTGAATATTTGCATGTTAATACGATTACGGGAATTCTGTCGAGTAAAGAGGATGCGGCGGAAGGAACTTGGAATTGATAGAGGACGGAAGACATACTCGCGCGGCATGCCGAAAGGAGATGCGAGACAAAGCGAGAGAGTAAGTGTCATCATGGCAGGAAGATGAAATGTAAAGGAGCGAGAGAGAAGAAATGGCAATGGGTGAAAGGAGAGAGAGAGAGAGAGAGAAGAGGAACGCGTGAACACAGGGAAAGCGAGAAGGAGGGAAAACGCTACCGAGGGGTTCGAGGGAAATGAATCACATCATTATGAATAATAATATGCCCTGCCCGTGGTATTCTCTCTGTCTGGTTATTAATAGTAATGACTTAGCGGGGGATTTTGCAAGTATAGTGGGGGTTTTGTGTCGCGTGAAGCACGCACTACTACCCTGCGTGACTTTCCGCAGACCAGCCCGAACACCCACCGCTTCCCTAAGTATACATGCATATACGGTCAACGGTACACGTATCCATGTCGACACGTCCCTCGCTTCCTCCGGTACTCTATCTATCTCCACTATCACGTACGTACGTTGTACGTAATGTCGGTGAAAAAAAAAGGAAAAACATATAAAATATTTCACAATCCCATATAATGGCACCGGGACCGTTCTGTTCATTGATCCCGATTGCTGAGAGATGCGTGTTGGAACCTATGGTGCATTGTGCAATCTATTATGCAACTCATGGATGCAGTGCAAACACACATAACTCCGCGATTCATTCTTGTCAACGAAATACGTGCTTTCGCAGCTCTTTGCGAAAAACGAACACTTATTAGCGTTCAAATATTTAGCTTTTCTCTCTGTTTCATTTCTCTGTTATAACAATGATAATTTTAAGTATTTTTATAACATCGCATAGACGCTCTAAAAATAAATTAGTTAATTATTATATTATAT
>VBVR01001435.1:0-30617 GCA_011638315.1 Tetramorium parvispinum | reverse complement strand
TTTTTTACCGAGTTCTCGAGGATTGAATAAAAAAAGGTCACTTAGTCAGTAAGTTAAAATAAATAGTAGGGCAATTGAAAAAACAATTCCTCTGACACATTCGTTACATATTACAAGTTGATTCATACAATAACCGCAATGTAATTTAATCTCAATGGTAACTGCAACTGCCTTCTCTGTCCTCGTTAATTCGCGCGTATACAAAGTCACTGGATTAAAAATAGAAATCGGACAATTAGGAAGACCACGAAAAATGGTAACATGCGCGTGCGACGTTTACAAGCACTAGATGCTGCTGGAGAAGACATTCTTCCCAGGATGATTGGTGCGGATATGCTGATACAGATTGCCGCGTTGCTTCGTCCTATGAACGCAATATGGGCACTTGAATTGCGGTTCCTTGCCACACTCATGTCGCGTGTGTCTCAGCAAGGTGCCACGATGCTGGTAACCCTTGCCGCATCTCTCGCAACGGTACGGATATATGATACTTCCGCCGCTCTGCTTGGTCATCCAGAGCGTCAGGTCCTTCATCGACATCATTGGCGAATGATAGAGCCGTTGTTGCAGATTCCTGGGCATAATCATGCGCGGTATCGACGGCTCTGCAAGCGAGAGGAAGAAGAAAACGGGAGACGTTAGTCATGGAAAAAGATGCGGTGGCTGCGTTATGAAGATATAATAATTAAAGTAGAAAGAGAGAGAGAAAAGAAAACACATTTCTCGTTTTATCGTCTGCGTTATATTATTTGGATATAAAAATAAACGATAAATGCGACTAAATGCGAGATGAATAATAGGCAAGACAATTTTTAATATATAGATAGGATGTATCATATATTGTTGTATCCCTAATTGACAAAATCACCAAAATAATGATTTTCTAAATTTTGAATGTTTACATTTGAGTTTACGCTTCAACGTGAAACAGCAATTTGCGGAAAAACCTGTCAATTTTCGTGACTCTGAAAAAGTCGAATTCTTGAAATCCTTTGATTATATCTCACTTTAGATCGATTTTATCAACAATGTAACCTTAGCTGTGTCAGAATAAAGTATTCATTTATTTAACATATAATTATTTTTGGGAAAATTTTAGAAAAAAAGGATGTGTTAAACTTCTTAATACAAATTCATTTCGCTTTCAATGAATTTAAGTTTACAATTTTTAATAATAAAAGATCTAGTTTATACCTACAGACACGTGTCATATAAAATTGGAATCGTTCAGATTATCAAAATGTTATTAAGTATTTAGCATCGTTAAATGTCGGACGAGGAAATATCGTGCAACGACCGTTAGATCGTTAATTCTGTCGATTTTATGTTCAAAAGGTAGCAATTTACATCGAAAATTTGACGGACTGAAAGAATCAAATACATTAGTCTTAACAATAATCCAAACTGCCGAGAAGTATCCAAATCGATTACAATCAACTTTTCTTAGGAAAATAACAAATGGTTCCCGCAAGGATGACTGATCTGCACAGTCATTTGGGTTTAGCGAACCCACGGACCTGAGCTTGTTACACTATACATTACACGGATACACGCATACATTTACTCAACATACATACCCAAGCAGTACATTTTATTTGTTTTTTGAGAGAATAATAGTAGACAAAATACAAGAGATAATATAGATAAAATCAATTTTATCGTTCATTTTTCTCTATCGTGTCTAGATTTTGATAATGATTTAATACAGCAGTATCCGTACTGTATAATCATATTACAGCAGATACGAATCTCCCTCCCCTATTTCTCTTATCACAGACACTGTGTCGTTCGGAAACAATACGAATATCTATTCGGAATCATTCGTTTCGACATAAATGTATTAAAAGTAGAACTCAGAACTAAAAACTATAAGTAGAACTCATAACGAAAAAAAAAAAACAGATTTAAAAAGTCGGATTTAAATCATTCTAAAATATATTTTAGAAAGCATATTTTAGAATGCTAATATTAGAGGTTCGAAACACCAATGTTGGTTCGTCGTATTGAGATTTATCGACCTCGTCTTCGTGAGTTCTCAGTTAAAGTCGATCGCGTAGACATTCTGACCACGGTGACACTGGCGGATGTGCCTGTAAACGTGAGAGCGCTGCTTCATCTTGGCAAAGCAATAGGGACACTGGACTCTCGGCTCCTGGCCGCATTCGAACTTCATATGCCTCTTCAGGTGTGCCGCGTGTACATAGCTCTTCGAACATCGCGAGCACGTGTGTCTCTCGTCATCGTCTTGCAAGTGTCTGGTTCGACGCCTTCCCATCGAATTGGGCGATTTCTTTTCTTCATGACTAAAGTTCTGGGACTCCTCGATGATTATCGAGTTCATGCTCGCCAGATAGGTATGCAACTTGATTATCTCCGCATCTAAAAAAAAATCGACAGGACGCAGAGTTAGCTGAATGATCAAAATACGCGTGTGCCGTGAAGGAGAAAAGGATAAAAATGAGAAGATCATGGATGGCTTGCACATGTTACCACGAATTATTCCCGTCACCTGACCCCTGAGGCGTTCAAGCTGGCGCAAAGATCTCCTTGTTTACCTGCTCGTCTTACTCATCAACAAACCACTGCGTCCAGATTGTCCCGAGGAGCTATCAATGTAAACGTTTGAAATATGAAATGAATGGAAATGAAACGGCTATCTCAAAGACCAGCAGAGTGTAATGAAAATGATTTATTCTATCAAGGTACATAGTTAACAAAACAATCATAATATATAACATCAGATCATTGCACAGTAAAAATGCCGAAACAATTAATACGCCGAAAAAAGTAAAATTAAGAATAATAAAACAAAGTTGTTCGATTATATAACATTGCTGACGTGCGTCATCAAAGGAAGAGGAACGTTAGAGCAAGCGTGCTGGATAAAGTCTCATCAGGGCGAGTCGATGATGTAGATGCGCTGGCCGGAATGCTTCCTGCGTATATGCTGGCTCACATGGCCGCGTTGCTTGCTGCGAGTGCCGCAATAAGGGCATTTGAACCTCGGGGTCAGACCGCACTCGTAGCGCAAATGTCGCCTGAGGCTCTTGATCACGGTGTAACCGTTACCGCACTTCGGACACACGTGATTACGGCGACCGCTTCCTCGTCGTCGAATCGGCGATCCCCTGACGTTCTGGCTTCCGTCGGGCTTCGTTGATTCGTATAGGCCGACTCCGTAACTTCCGTACAGAAGAACTGAAAGCAAACAACGGAATGATTAGAAGGAGATCCGCGGATAATCGTTCACGGGTCAACAGGCCAAGAAAGAATCATTATAGTTATCGAACATATAAATGCGATGTCTGTTTTAAGAAGTGAGTGTCTGGTGCACCGTGTACTTGTAATGTTCAAACTGATTGAATTCAGACTATAAGCTGATATGCAGAAAAATGAGATACATATTTTAATGACGACTTTTACTTTTTGGATAACAGAATCCTCACGGATCAGTCAACTCACAAGTTTTTAATTTTCAATAATATGTTATTGTTATCTGCCAATGCTTTTACTCTTCTTTCGTATAAAAGAAAATTTGATATTTACATTGAAGCGATTTTTACGATTTGATCTCTCTTGCGTATCATTATCACGTATCATTAAAATATGTGTGTGTTTAATGTAATAACGGCTTGTACAAGCAAAAGATAATATCGTGCGTGAATAAAATACATAAACGATATCATCCAGCTTTAATCCAGTATCATTAGTCGATATGTAAATCGTGTCATCAACTTTTATGATACACCACGCGACACATAAAGTACATGTGAAAGGTATTACAAAGATAAACATTCAATATTTCAAAGAAGCTCAAGAATGGACGAGGAAATTTTGATTAGGAATTCTTACAATCTCACACGTTATATATTCGTACCTGATAACGTAGTTAATAACCAGACGTGCCCATAACGTCGGCAATCTGTTCCTGCAAGTGAAACTTCGAAAAAAAGTGAGCACTCAATCAATGATGAACAAGAGCGCCATCAGAAGATCGTCAAGACGGGAAATAATGTTGAGGTAACGTTTATTACGCTTGAAATCATAATAATACACAATTCTGCTCTTGATCAAGATAGAAGATCCGCATGATGTTCGCACGTTTCGTTAGGACTTTAGATCGACAACCCAGACTCTTTCATCGGGATGCTTTTTCCTAATGTGACTATAGATTTGCGACGTTTGCTTGCTACGCAGCTCACAGTAAGGACACTTGAACCTGGGCTCGTGACCGCATTCGTATCTGAAGTGGCGATTGCGATTACTCTTCAGAGTGAAACCGTGCAGGCACTTAGGACAGTAGTAGAGGGTCTTCTGTTGCAAGGAGGGCGATTGTTCTTCGGGACCTACGAAGGTCATGAAGGAGTCCATCATGAGAAGATCTGAAAGCAAAAACCGAACTTGTGAGACTTGGTCCTTCTGATCGCTACGTCTGGCTAGTTTCTGACATCGGGCACATCGACAAGTTTATCGTTTATCTATATATTTATCGTCAAACAACTGGCAATCTTTCAGCTCCAAAAAAAAGAGAGATAGATCATTAACAAGACAGCTAATCTGCGATTAATGAGAAAGTCATGTCGGAGATACTTGTCACTGGCCCTAGGGAAGAGTGGCTCGTTAGATATTAAGGTACAAAAATCATTGACGCAAAGCACATAAATGCAGGTAAAAAGTTACAATTTGGATTATTGGATTACTGTGGTATTAGTCTCGTGGCACGCGCATGGAACAATCGAGTACGTTGGTGGAAAACTTGAATAGGAAGATGTCAAGCACGTTCCTCAGTCGTGAAAGAGAGATGAATCCATCGTTAGTTTTTGGCCGCAAACACCACACGCGTAGTAGATCGTCTATCGTGCAACTATAACAGATCGTCCAATGAAGTCCTGTGTTTCCAAACGTTTCAACTGACGGGTTAAACGTGGTGCCCGATTCGTGAAGGAGAGAGAGAGAGAGAGAGAGAGAGAGAAAGAGAGAGAGAGAGACTGAAGGGGCTGAGGAGATATCGGGGAGAAAAATACTGAAGCACATTCGACAAGTAGGGTGTCCGAACATCAATTTATTTTTATATTACATTTCCACAGCGACGATATACGATCATAAAACGTACCGCGGGAAATCGCTATTGATATACCAACGGTGAAAACATGTTGCGTTCCTAATCGGCCAGGAACCGTGTGGGGTATCTTGACGTACGTATCGTACGAAGCCCGAGCACGGGCCTTGCAGCCCCAGTGGAGATTGTTTGCGTCCGTCAAAATACCCCCGATGCGGATGAGATCCCTTGCTCGCGAAAACTTGCTCGACGTCCTAAAATACGCAGCGAACTTAATCCGAAGACCTAAAAACGGAACGTATGAAGAACAATCGTTTCTACACGCGACGGCAGATACGTTATCTCAGCCACGTGGCTTCGTCGCGTATGTTACTTAGTCAAATACACTTATATCGCTACACGAATAATTATATCACAGCAACAAAAACAGTCGGCCACTAACGTGTTTCGTGTCTCTAAGAGACCCTTCCATCCGCGCGAATGCAAAAAACGAAAGCAGGCACGTGCCGCGATAATCGAATCGCGAGAGAACCGAACGTGTGACAAACTGGTGTTTCGATACATGAAGAGCAACACTTCTCTACTTTCGCGTTGACAAGTGAAATATATTCTATGTTATCGATATTGCTACTAGTGTCCCAGGTGTAACAACGCGTCTTCATGTTAAAGAACAAGATCACGGCAGCGCGTGACTTTGCGTGGTGATTAAAACAGAAGGTAACTACGTTTGTTCCGACCGCTTAAAACCCTGTTCTCTCAGACTTTCTGCTCCAGTTAGTAACAATTCAGTCTTCATGACGAGCGCCCGTAATCGCTTAGTACGTCGCTCGTCGTCTATAACAATTCCGATTTGTCAATTTGTAAAAATTGACAATTCTTCGCTAATGATAACACCGCACGCCGGCGTCGCTCCCCGGCGTCCATACCCTAGTCTGATCGATCCTGGTACATTTAAACGCACGCAAATGTTTCCTCGTCTCCCATCGTCAAAACCTCACAACCTGAATCTTTAAAGATATACATCTACGTTTTAAAAAACATACGACTCTCTTAAAGTCCCTAATAATCGAAAGATTGCTTATTGGATAGCGCGCGAATGCCGGAAACTCGGAATGTGCACGCGCTAATAGACCTCCTCTTACTCGCGCATTCTAAAAGCCTCGCGTCGCCGAGGCTAAACAGATCAACGTATCAGTTCCCGAACGTCGTTTAATTTTAACGAGAGCACATCGAGAAGCTCCGCACGCCAGTTCATTAACTGCTAAGCATGGAGATATTTCGTAACGTGTAAAGACGGAGAGAATATCAGACGATAATACTGAGTCCCACTATTCCAGCCGCTACAAATTTTACACAGTTCGCCGTTTCGCGCTCCACCAGCAGCAGATCTCCACGACCAAGTCGTCACGTCGCGCCTTCTCGTACTTCATTGAGCGATTGCTAACGAACATTCGCGCCTCCTGCCCGACCGTTGCATCAGGTATTGCAACTGGTACGCAGTATCCGATCAACGACGTAGGAACCGCACCGCGCTCCGTAAAACTTAATAACTAAGGAGGTTCGACATCTCGTCGCGTAAAATCACGAGCAATAATTCCAATTCTATCATAATGGACGTTAAAAGAGTAACTAGACGCGATTCTCGAATAACGATTACGCGCGATCGAAGACTCAATATGATCACATAAAATCTGTTCGGTGAACATTCCCAGATGACTTATTCCGTTCGCACGAGTGCGGTTCCCCGCTCATTCGAAATGAACAAAATCACTGTCATCGCGATATTGTAAAGTCCCGCATGTTCCATCCTCCTCTTTTATTTGTCCTCGTATAGGTGCACCACGTAGACCTCCTTACCGGAATGCCTGGTCCTGATGTGAGACATCACGTTAGACGTCTGCTTGCTGCGGAACACGCAATAAGGACACTGGAAGCGCGGTTGCTGGCCGCACTCATACTTGAAATGCCTGGTCATATTGCCCTTAGTAGTGAAGCCGCGGCCGCACTTGTTGAGACAAGGAACGTAGGGCGGCTTGTTATCGGGGAACGCACCCTGCGGAAAGATCTTCCTTACGCGGCCATGAGAATAATTCGTCATTGAACTCGAGCATAAGTCCCTATTACTGCTTTCAATCTCGAAGCCCTTGCAGGATTGCAACATGTAGTTAAGATCCAGCTGCGGGGTCGCGTAAAAACCTGAAACTTCAAAATTGCTCGGTTAATAATACGCAGCGGCTCGTCGCGAGTGGCAGAAAGATTTGTGGGTGACAAAGGCTTACGAAAGTCACGAAGAGCTTTCGGGCCGCCTTCGGAGAATTCGTAGGAAATAATTGGAAGGTTTTTCCGGATATTGATATTTCATGCTTTGCTGTATTGCATTAGTGGAGAAGATACCTGTGAAAACCGCGGCATCTTCCTGACGAACCTGTATTCAGCTGTATTCAGCAACGCTCCCGTCGCGCGGGCTACGGTGACGCAGAAGCACGGTGTGACTTTACGAAAATGCTGTCTAAAATTGGAATATAAAATTCGCTACGTGTGATTCTTACTGCTTACGAGAATCTACGTAACTAGAGATCTATTAGAAAAATCGGAATTGTAAACGCCGGATTGTGCAGTCTTCGGGTGATGAGAGAGATTCGTGCTGCCCATGTGGCTGGTCGTATACTCGAAAAAGGTACGTGAACAAGAAATGGCATTAATGCCCAGCCGCCTTTGTCAAGAGCCATGCGTTTCAGCGGCAGACACGATAAAATTGCGATAAAACTTTATTTTACAAAACAACGTACAAGCGAATCATTCTCTTATAAAGTAGAAGCAACAATTTTTCTTTCACTTCTTAAAGTACGGCGTCAATTATCCCAAAGTTAGAATCTCTCGGTGATCCTCTTCCGATGATTGGCTTCGGTCGTCGCTTGGCAAAGTCTGCATGGCGTAGAATAGTTTCTCAATACGCATTGTACTACTCGCGAGCATCTTTCTTGGTCAGATTTAAAATGTATTCCTGACTAAGAAAGATTCAGTCACTAATCGATTTAAAGAAGATATTCTAGTTAAAGGTTAACAATATTTAACACATGTTAACAATGTTCTCATAGAAAAGAAAATATCTTCAGATTAAATCACAGCCTTTTCATTAATATTTTATTCACAGCTTAAATTTTGTAACTGAATTAAATCATCATGTATTTTATTAATTGAATGAAACAAATAAATCGAATCACTAGGAAAATAAAATATGTATCTACATGTAAAGTCGCAAATCACTCTTACAAAAAAAAAATAATATGGCAGTAACAAGCGAGATTGAGAAACATTTGTCTTCAACGATGTTGCGAAGATCGCGATAGAAAGTACGAGCCCAGTGGAAAGACGAAATTCACTTGGGTAGCTCGAGATCAGGTATGGAACTAGAGTACTCGCGATCTTCCTGTCGTGCTCAGAGCTTCATGTCGAAGATAAAGACCTCCTCTTCCGGATGTTTCTTTCTGATGTGGGCGTAAACCGGTGACGTTTGCTTGCTGCGGAGTCCGCAGTAGGGGCACTGAAACCTCGGCTCGTGTCCGCACTCGTAATTCACGTGGCGGTCCTTGTTCCTCTTCAGGGTGAAGCCACGACCGCATTTTTGGCACTGGAACGGCTTCATGTTGTCGGCGCTGACCTTGCGCGTGCGTATCCTCGATTTCCTGCACGCCTCGGAATTGAGCTTGCCGTCCGTTCCCGGTTGATACTTGCAGATCATGTTCGGCCCGAACGGCGACACCACGTGGAGCCCTGAAACACGGAGACGAAGATGCTGAAGGACATGCTCGAGTGCGCGCGAGAAAGAAGTTTTTTTGTTTTTTTTTTTTTACGATGATCACCGGCCGTTCGGCTTAGGCTGCATCATCGGATTTTCCCAGCACACAAGCAACGCATAATGAAAATGATTAAAATCTGAGGTACGTTTCCTCGCAACGTGACCTTACACGTACTCAGCATTTCCGTCTTCGTCTGCACGCGTCGTGAATAAATCGTTTATACAAACTACGTGTATAGCACGATGTTAATATCATGAAAAGGCCGACATGGTCGACGGAGTGCGACAAACAATACATCCTGGTCTCGAACGTACCGTTAGTGTCATTTCTTATTTATCGATGAGCGCATCCGTACCTGCAAGTGAAGCGCCGACAAACTGATTAAGAATCTAATGAACATACACCCATACTTCTTAAAACGTAAAATGAAAGTAAAGTGATCGTAAATCGACGATTGTGTAGTGGGGCGATAATGGGGTTCTTTATAAATTAGCCAGTCAATTGGTGATCCAGCCGCACAGTTTATTAGACATAATAACAGTAATACGCGAGGTCAAGCGCATACTTAATCAGAGCCGGAATACGGTGTTAAACTTGCGATCGAAGTACAGCGGCGACAGATGCGGATGGTGCACGCGCAGGTGACGTATGATATGCCCCTTCTGATAATTCTTTATCGGGCAATACGTGCACACGAATCTCGGCGGTTGCTTGCACTGATGACGCAGATGCGCGAGCATTGATTTCTTCCACGTGTACAGATTGCCGCAACTGGGACACTCGTGCAGGCCGGTTCGCTTACGGATATTGCCGGGATCCGAGTAAACTTCTTCATGGTTCCTCCTCCTCTTGGAGGAGCTATCTGAAACCCATGAAAATGCGGGATCGTTTTAGTAATGGAGTCGATCTTCGGTCACTCTCGCAATGGTCGTGTCCTGCAAAATGATGTTAGCGCACTCCTTCACCGACAAGAAAATCACGTGGATATCGTTTACAAATCGCTTCAAAGTCGAAAACATCGACTTTATTATTCATAAAACGAAGAAAGAAAGTGCGAGGAAAGAGAAAGATATCACTCAATAATAGTTGTCTTTATTGGTGCACGCAAAATCGCAAGATCAACGAACGTTTCGTTACATTCACTAATTAAAAAAAAATTGTCATATAAAATGTTTAGTGCGCAATCACGGTTCGTATCACGTATTCGAAGATACTCGAATTTATTGTTTAAAGTCGATATTCGAGGACAAGAGGCGGCAGCCACGTCCACATATAGTTATAAGTCTTTTATACATTTATCAATAATAGATTCGTTTCGTCGGTAAACGAATCGTGATTTGTGAAATGTAATTTTTTATGTTTCGTATTAATCTAAGACCTAAAGGTGGGAGAACACTAGGGACGATTAAAGGATTGTCATGAAAATAAATCTACCACGATTATAATGCTTGAACAGCGAAAACTTTCGTGATAGAAGATATCCGTATAAGATAATATTTATAATATAGTTAATGTAAGAATTGTTGAAACAATTCTATCAAATACTTTTTTTAGTGAACCTCGAAACGCGTCCAATATTCAACAGGAAATTTTTTCGGAAAAAAAATTTAAAAAATTAATATTCTTATAATGCGTTTCAAGAGGCACTGAAAAATATTTTAATTTTATTTTGGCATCGACTTTACGATCGTTCCTGTAAATTTCAGAGCAAGTTTGAGCCCAGGAATACATTTATAGATATTAAAAATTTTGTTTTGTACACATACATATATATAAATATATATAAGATATATAACGTTATCCGTTTATGATTTACAATTTTTACAAAAGGCAATTTTTTCAAACTTCCATTTTTCAAAGTGTCATGAAAAAGATCTTCAACTATTTTATAAATTATTCTAAATAATTAAACACAATTACCGATATATTTGGGGTCTCGGCAGTCATGGTTCTTATCACATTGTACTCTTTAACATAATTTCCGTAAAATTGTACATATTAATTAAAACTTTATATATCTGTATAAAATGTTTTAATTAACATGTGCAATACGCATTACAGAAATTACCAAATTACTAGGATACAGAGATTTTACTCGTATCGTGCACAGAAACATAAATTTAAAAAAATATGAAAAAATAAAAATATATGTAAGTAACAATGTATATATAAATTGTTTTTCTAAAATCTGATCAATCAATACCGATATTTGATATCTCTTGAGATGTAACTAAGTAAACATAACAGTCTAATTTTCTAAACGATTTTCTAAACGAACAGTCTAATTTTCTAAAAGCAGAATCACTCTACGACCGATTTGTCTTAATCAATTCGGTGTTCCTGCCAAGAGAGCCTTGAATTGGTGGCGATGTCGATGCAGTAGAGCTCACAATCCGTATGGAGCGTGCGTATATGCGTCCACACGTGCGTACGCTGACGCAAACGATGCTTGCAGTACGGGCATTCAAATCGCTGCAGTATGCCGCACTCGTATCTGTAATGCCGCAACATGTGACTACGGTGCTTATAGCTGCGGCGACAGTTCGGGCATTCATGGCGGGGCATGAGGTTCTGGATGTGGTTGACGCTATGGGAGTCATAGTCGACGCTATGGCGGCTCTGCAGGGACCACTTCAGAAATGGATCTGGAAAAAGAGAGTTCGCAGCCGGTTAGTGAGACGGTATGCTTCAACACACACGCACGGCAAGTGCGGAACTTCTTCGTCCTCGTCTTGACTCTCGAAGATAACTCGTCGGACGCCGAAAGTGACGGGTGCGAGGCCCGCTCATTTCCCGTGAATGCCTTGAATACTTGTGAAGAACTCCCTCCCTGCAATCTTGCTGTGCTATCGGAGATATCGCCAAGGGATCTGTACCGTCGAGAAAGTAATATATCTGTGGGATCGCCGCAACAATATTGATGAACACAATCAAGTTAAACAACACGACAGTAAAGACATGAGATAAGAACATAAAGAGACAAATCAGAAGATAGAGGAAACATATACCAGGACAATTACATTTCTGAGGACAAAAATACTTCTGTTACTTTTCTATAAACAATGTTGCAGGTCTTATGAATCATATCATGAATCTAATGATTCATAATTTAAAACTATGTACAATATCCATCCGTTTTGATATTAAATAATCTTATTTATTACCGACAAGTTGCAAATAGTTATAATGCAATTTCGGTATCGCGAAGAAAGTTACAGATTTCGCATATCTTGATATACGCAATGACAAGATAATACATAAATAGTCAACATCAATTTATAACAGATAAATTTATAACAAAAAAAAACAATCAATTTGTCATTTAAATAAATGTCTACTAACATATAGAAATAAATATGATTCTTCAACGTTAGAAATAATAGCCGAGATAAATGAATGGACATCATTAAAATAAAATCGTTATACAAAAAAAATAAAATATAATAACGTCTTAGACTCGGAAAAATAACTATTCTTATTGTTTCGCTGGCGCATGGGTTGAGATCACAGACAATAGTTAATTCACTAAAAATGTTTAAAGCCGTCCGATTAAAATCGTCGTCAAAACATCTTTAATGTTCAGAGACACCTATCTTTAGATAATAAAATTCTTCATTTCACAGATCCAACTCATAGAAATGTCATCGTTATAAAAACGAGGATTATATATTACATTATAAAATCACACGCGAAACTTTATTAAATTTGACTTGTTCGTATTTCGAACGAAATTTTTGCCCGTGTGAAACATCAGCAAAATCTTTCAGGACTCCATTCCGGGCGAAGCGCGAGTGAATTCATTCACTTGTTCGTTGAAGCGATTTCAGTCTTGCTGAAGGTCGATGGCGTAGATGGGCCGATTATAATGATTGCTCTTGATGTGCGAGTAAACGTGCGAGCGATGCTTGCCGATGTAAACACAGTGCGGGCACTTGAAGCGCGGCGTCTTGCCGCACTCGTACTCAAGGTGCCTGTGCAGTCCGCGGTACCACTTGTAGATCTTGCGGCACTTGGGGCACTGGTAGGTACCGGGTGACGAGGTGCCACCGCTCGGCGTCGCACCTAATCTGGTATGGAATCGGCGCCGGTGGCCGGTGGTGACCGTGGGCGCGGCGTTGATGTAGCAGGCACGATTGTAGAAAGCTGTAAAGCACAGGTTGATCGTCAGTCAGAGACGGCGGTTCACCGACGGGGGAGGGACGGAACACGGTAACATTTAAGAGCGACAAACGGACACACGTGTCTCTTTCGCGTTACCCGCTTTTACGGATTCCACATAGCCGTATTAATTCCTTACTCTGTAAAAGAAATGGAAACGAAGAAACAAAACAAAGAGCGAACGTAACTTGGATCCATGGACACTTCGACCGTGAAGAAGACGAGCTGTAAGTACAGGAGAAATACAATTTAGTGTACTGTAATGTAATAATTCGCTCATTGTAAAAATGAAAAAGATTCAAAGAGGTAGGTACGAGGAATATCAATACTTGGGAGCTTTTTATTTATTCTTTTATTCACTTTTGAGATCATATAAAGTAACGCTAGAGCACGCATTCGTACGTGTGTCATACATATATTAAAACTCCTTTCAATGATGGATGTGACAAATAAATTCGAGTCGAAGAAATTTCGGATCACATTGATGTCGCATACGTTGGAATCTTATCGATACAATCACAGGCACAAAGATAATCATAACGACTAAGCGCTATTATCGCTCGTTCGAGCGTCCCTTTCTCTTCTCGTTCGAAAATGGAACGGAGCAAGGGACACATCCAAACATTCAGTCATGGATCAGAGAACAGCAGATTTATCTAACAATTCCGATAAACCGCTCAGTTAGCCCTTCTCTTTAAAAATTGCCAGGAAGCACGATTTCTTCCTGCAGGCCTTCATTTACGCGTTCACTTGCCGTGGTCTATTGTCGACACGTTCATCTCGGGATGTATCGCTCGCACATGATTGTAAATGGTCCAGCGATACTTGGTCCGATGGCCGCAATACGGACACTCGAAGCGTGGTAATTTACCGCAGTCGTACATCTGATGCCTCGTCAGGTCCCTGTTGTAGGCGTACTGTTTGTTGCAACGCATGCAGGTGAACCGTTTCGTACCGGGTCGGTAAACGCGTCTCTTGGCAGCACCTGAAATCGAGAATGACCGTCACGGTTAGAAGAAGCGGAAGCGAGCGCCCGCGCGATGTGAAGTACGAGGGCTCGTTTGATCCGGGCTAATTCTCCGGAACCTGCGACCTCCTGCTTCCACGCGTTTAGCTCAGAAAGAGAGAGAGAGAGAGAGAGAGAGAGAGAGAGAGAGAGAGAGACAGAGAAATGGTTTCTGGATTTACTTCGTCGTCGAGGCGGGATCAGAGACTGGACGATAACTCGACTCGCAGGGATTTTATTGAGTTCTCCTTTTCACACAAGGGCAATTGTCAATCGCCCGTATTTCCCGAGTAACAATGAATGGAAGCGAATGAAGAAGAAATGGAAGGGGACGATCGATCGCCGCCAATGTTCAATGATTACAACTCAACTCAATACAACCGCCTGAAGCACAAGGCCTGACCGGGATGATACTTTCGGATATGCGCGTAAATATTCTGCGTGAATTTGGAGGGCTTGTCGCAGTACGGGCACTGATACTTGGGCGCCATCCCGCACTCGTGGCGCAGATGCCGCGACATGTTCTTCTTCAGGGTGAAGCCGCGGTTGCAGCGTGGGCAGTAGTGACTCTTGTTCACGGAGTACTCTTTGCGCCGCTTCCTGGCAGGGTACTGGCGGGCACCTGAAAAATTCGAAGAGTCAAGTTAGCGGCGCGTTTCGCTCTTCGGATTTCCGTTCCCGCTCGAAATCGTGGGACAACGCGCGGATCCGTGTTGTTGAATAGTCAACAGGGAGGGTAAGATTAACGTAAGAACGAACGCTCCAGCTGGATAAGTGGAGGAATGTACCCTGCGAGAATTCTCACGTGGAGTGGAGATGTGTCAGTTGCTCGCAATCGAAAACGATCGACGCTAATTCGTGACTGAAAAAGAAGATTACATCCGCTGTGTATATGCGCAGTTATTCATTTATAAAACACACAGATTAACATGGATCGTTCTCGTTTCTATAGGTTGTTATATTCGCAACAAACAAACGCATAAGGCAAGACAGATTGGAAAACAATGTAAATAAAGCCATACGATTTATTTCGCACGAAACTCTCCTCGAAGCTCGAGTTATAATCACACAATCACAATGTAGGATGCAGCAGACCGCACTATACGATGAAACTCACTCTCTGTGTCACTGCTCTATCATTCTATTTAGTATCAGGCATAAAATTAGAACTGTCTAATTTTGTGCCTATGATACATTACACGTGAGCTTATGTTAAAATTAGACACATAAAATTCAAAATATAATCGTCTTTAATATAAATAGAAATCGCAACTATATAACATTACAATAACATTGTATCGAAATATAAAAAAATAAAAATACCATCAGATAAAAAATTAAAATATTTATACAAAATTAAGAAATTCCAATCGTTATGCACACCAACACCAACACACACACACACACACACACACACACACAGCAAAATTATAAAATTTTTGGGAATTCAGATAGTGAGGTTCGAAGGGTTATTGGGTGAAAAATTATATTCAAAGACATCTGAGGAGAAATTTATTCTCACATACGCAAGTAATCACAGTAAGAATATATTTTCAAATGATAATCGATATCTTTTTCTACGACATCATTCAGAATAATTTATTCTCACTTATATGTAAATAGTCAGTAGGAATATATTTTCAGTCGAATAATCGGTATCCGCGCTATGGCATCGTTCAAAACATTTTGTTCACACCAACGGGATGATTCGGATGCCACCGCCTGATGTGTCTGTAAACGTTCGAGGACGAATTGTCCTTTTTGTGGCAATACGGACACGCGTATCGCGGCGTCTGACCGCATTTATGCCTAATCAGGTCCCACGTCCTCCGAAAGCCCGCGTTGCATTTCTGGCAGATATAGCTGGTCACCGATCTTAGGTTACGCCACTCCGATAATTGCATATCTGAAAGCAAGCCAGGACATTAATGCACTTCTTCCGTCTGCGATCCACGTAGCATGAAAGTACGCTTCCCGAGACTGAACGGCATCGTAACGCAGCCAAGCGGTACGATTCTAAGACGGTAGCCTGCGTATCATTGAATCATGTCCAGAAATTTGTTACTTTACATTAACACCGTGCTTAATCTGTGCGATAATTCCTTGTCGCACGAACATTGAATAAAGATTTAAAAATCGGCATTGCTCACCACGCTCCGAGGCGTTTTGGATGTTGCTCTGCTGTACAAAAGAGAAAATAAAAATCGATAAGTCACATACATGACTACAAAGTACGCAACACTGAGTGCATCTTGGAGGATAGTGAAGCACGATCTACATATTTTTTCGTGTTGTTTTTCGAATAATCAAGCGACGTGCAATAAATACGAATTTTATTCGCAATATATACAGTAGTTTCTTCAGTGTTACACTTTTGCGTGAAAATTACGAATCCACATAAATTTGGACAGTACGAAACAAAAGCTGTGTTTTGTATAAAATAAATTTACATAAAGTTGATTGACAATAAAGCTATCTTTAATTATTTTTAGATCGCATAAACATAATGTTGAAAGAAATTTATACAAAAATGCACAAAAATTAATGCGAGAATGATCATGCAATATCACAACTACTTGATTAAGATGCAAACGTACTTTCTCAGACGAATCAATCGTCGCAGTTACGTTGGTCTTTTCTTTACTATTTTATTGAGGTAAACGATACATTCGAGCATCGTAAACGAGTCAGATTGTCGACTGAACATAAGTTCGCAAATGGCACACATTACAATGCAATCGAAAAGCAATTGTTTCCAAAAGCACGGTCTATTTCTCTCTTCAGATGTAGAAATAAATTTCTAAACCCGTTATCATGTATATTATTTAAAAAAAAAGGGTAACTTTATCGAGGATAGAACTTAAATTCTTTTGAAAACATACTTTTCAATCGTTCTACTGCAGTCACGAATTTCGCAATTCCTACATGATAGGAACTCACAATTGAGGAAAGAAGATCGAAATATATTTTTACAATTACAAATTTACACGCACATTTATGTCTTTTGCAAATTTTTGTTCGACTTTACAAACATTTTAGTGAAAAATAAGTGTTATAAATTCTTCTAGCGCGCGGAAATAGAAACAATGACTGAAAAAAATGATTTCTCTATACAGAGTATCTGATAATTGACACACGCTCGTGTGCAGGTACAGCAGCGGACTGAGTCAAAAAGTCTTGTGCCATTTTGCAATATTTGCAATATGTCTGCAATATTAATTACTTTTTAATAATTATTAACTCGTGCGAAAAATTCAAAATAATGACAAGACTTTCTGATTCAGTTTAGTTCACTCTACTTGACACACGAGCGTTATGTCAATAATTACCAGACATTGTATATAATTTTTAGTTTTAAAATAATAATTTGACGAATATTAAGTTCAATAGAATTTAAAAATAAATTCTGATTTATAAAAAAAGCATTAATAATTTTAATGTAAATTTTTACGGTTTAAACGCAATATGTCTTCTATTAGACTTATTACAATATATTTCAATTTTTTATTTATAAATATGTACATCATTAATACTGTCATTTCTCAAGAAGATTATAAAATTGATAAAATGGAAGATCCAAAAAATGTCGCGCTAATGAAGAGAAAAATCGAGTACGATGTACAAATTTTATATGTCACCAATCTAAAATAAAAATAAAAATAATGTATACAATATGAAAAAAATAAAAATGTATATCATAAGATACAAACAAAACGATCAACGTAAAATACATATATACATATATAAAATATATCAATATATGTACATATATGATAGTATAAAGTAAATATTATAAATTAAAAACCTCTCTTTCTCTTTTCTTCTTTTCTCATTTTACAGCTACTTCATCTGTATCACAAAAATGTCTTAATTTAGTCCACACAAGTTAAGATGACTGCCCGATGGCAGATGACGAATCACGAATGGACGAGGTAGAAGAACGAGAAGACTCTAGTCTGTCCACGTACACTGGTTTTCCATTGTGTCGCATTCTAATGTGCTTATAAATATTCGACGAGCACTTGTCCCTTTTGCTGCAGTAAGGGCACTTGAACCTCGGCTCCTTCCCGCAGTCGTACTTCATGTGGGTCTTCAATGTTTTCTTATAAGTGTAGCCGGCATTGCATCTGGGACAGTGATACGCCATTTTGCCAGACTGCCAGAACGGTCCGTTTTCGTGCTTGACCTCGTTCTGGCTGCCGCCGTAATTCACCCTCAGGATGTCCATGATACGGGCGTCGTAGGGCTGCAGGAATCGTCCTACGAACAGGAAGAGGGAGAGCCACGATTAGTTTGGATCACGAACACTGGATCGAGCGTGACGTAACTGTGGCCAGAAACAGAAAAGAACGTAACAGGCGACACGATAAAAGGGAGCTGAATAAACAAAAGACGTTAAACGAAGAGATCTCTTCAGATCGCGTCCGCGCCAACACAATCGGAGAGACGCGCGAGAGGGCGGCGAAGGTAACAAGGTAGAAGAGGTACCACGTAGAACGAGCAGAATATCCGCCGGCTCACCGAATGATAGGGTACAACGAGGGATAATCTTGAGGAAGAAAGGAGGCAATGTCGCAGTGTTAGAGATCTTATTATCGTGACCGTGAGTGCTACATCCACCAGAAGAATCTCGGACAAGCGAAATATGCAGAAAATAGACTCTTCGCTGTAGATTCCTCAAGTATTCGTACTCCTTTGCGACATCACCTGCTGCTGGTCCGTCAAGTTGACGCGACGATCTCGTGGTAGAGAGGATCAGGACTGACAATCCGCTTGACCGGCGTCTCGACGATAAATGCCATTTATCTCTCGTGCAAGACGTCAGCTCGAACTTTAAAGACGTTCTTAGTTTAGTATAATCGATACGCGTGGATGTTGTTGCCTTTGTGATGCATCCTGATGTGCCTGTAAGTGTTGGATGACTTTCTGTCTTTCTTTCCGCAGTAAGGACACTGGAACCTCGGCTCTTTTCCGCACTCATACCTATAATGTGTCAACATGTTGCTCTTCTTGCTGAAGGAGCTGCCGCACCGCGGACAGTAGTATCTCTCCTTATGCTCGATTACTCGGCGACTCCTACGGAATACTGGAAAAGAAAACAGATCGAGATCCAGATCAGTGAAAGCATTCAAAATTGCAAAACGATGTGCCGCACAAATGACGCAAAAATTCAAGAAACTAATTTTATCGTTAGATTCAAGAAACAAATCTGTAATCTTTCCCTATTAATACTTACATGATATCATATTTGGCGATATATTTTTAATGTCAATATTTGCTACAAAATTATTTTATCTTGTTGAATTAGAAATCTTATGACGTTTAACCAAAATATTAAATAATGTTTTAATAGAAAATAATATATAAAAAAGTATATACACGCGCGCGCGATTATACTTAATTAAAATGAATATTTTAAAATAAACAAAATAATTATGATATTGTTGGTATACATGGTATTAAACAAAAAAAAATAACTAAAAGGATATAATAAGAATTATAAATTCATTGACATCTAATCTTGAATTCAATTTTTTAAGAAAATTGTATGTTATTAATAACAAACATTTGATAGAAAAAAGAATTGTTAACTAACGAATATATTTTTTCGTTGACTTCATCTTGTGCTTAAATCGATCCAACCTTTGAACCTGAAAAAGAAAAGTTTACTTTCCAACTTGCCAACCGCGTTAAATTATCATCTTCGAAAATTTTTTTAAAAGAAATTATCAATATTACGGGGAATGCGAAAGGATAATGATATTACGTTTTAATATCGATCAATATAAACAACAACATTTATTGCTCAATGATCAAGAAGATGTAATTACAAATCCACAGCACAACATTTTGTAGTATAAATTTTGTCGAAAACGCGTAACTAGTAATTCATTACTTATATACATTTTGACGTTCTTCAACGTTTTAAAATTGAAAATGGAAAGAATTATATAAATAATTCTTTACACACACAAATAAATAATTAATCTTTATAGCATCTTTGAGGTCCATTTAATTAAATGGAAAAAAAAAGAAATAAAAAATCACAAATCTAAAATATACATAAGATAGAAATTCGCTGAAATATATCATCTGTACAATTTCATACCCACAAAAGACTTTCTTTATTATTCTTTAAAAAATTTAAACAACACATTTCTAAAAATAAAAATCTATATTATAAATACATATTATAAAAAAACAGCACGCGTTGTCAAAATTAATTTTAAGAAATGACATAATTCTTAAATTAATTGCTGTTGGTTAACTATTAAGTTAACTAGTTAGACTAACTAGCAAAATAGTCTAACTCGCTGTTCTGGTTTTGACAAACTCGTCAATATCATATATTTAATTTAATTCGATTATGGAAATTCATTAAAAACTCTTCCAAATCAATCGTTATATTTATTTTGCGTCTTCAACAACGTGAAGATCAAAATACCTTAATCACGTCTTATCAAAACACCTACGAAATATGATGTACATACAAAGTAAAATCGTTTCTGATATTTTTATAGAAATAATAGTTTATTTACGAGAAAAGTAATACGTTGTTCACAAATTTTCAAGACAAAAATTTCTTTCTCTCGCAAAAAATACTCCATCGAACAATGTTCTCGCATCTCTCGCCTTTCTATTGCAATCGGTCTGGCTTGAAGAAGGGCATGTGCTTGTGAATCCTTCGCATATGCTTGTACACGTTCGAGCTGTACTTCGACTGATACGCGCAGTAGATGCATCGGAAGTAGCGTTTCTCGCCATAATCGCTGCGGAATCGTTGATGTCGCGTTACAGAGTCCTTCGGCAGGAAACTGTGGCGAGGAACGGCCGAACCGGAGCAATGGGGAAAGCTGGACCAGCTATCACTGTAGGGCATGGATCTACCTGGAAGAATCGTTATAAGATCAGAAGAATTAAACAAGCATTCACGTACGAGCTTACAGCGCTCTCATAAATCAACGTCCCGACATTTCAATAACACACACACGTGATTCAGTTGAACTTGGCCCCGGCCACTGACCTGGAAGATATACTTATCACTGTTATAAAAGAACAGACACAATTTACGTGATATCAAGCAAAAACATAAAAAGCAAATCTACATTCGAAAACACGAACATCGTCGGCACACTTTCAAGAATCAATTCTTCTTCAAGGATAATGATTAAAATACAGAAGAAATATGAAGAAAAAGAAATTCAAATTTGTCATTATCTAAATGAGTGATAATTTGTCTCATATCTCGTACTGTTGTCCTGTGACAATCCATTTTAATCGGTTTAACCTATTTAATTGGATGAAAAAAAAAATGCATTCGATAATTGGATGATGAGTTAGCCATAAAAATACAACGTAAAATACATGCACTTTATAACATAGTGCATATATATGTGTATATATATATATACATATATATATATATATTACTATTATTTTAATTGCTATATATATATATATATATATATATACATATATATTATATTTTTCCTTATCTCCCAAAGTCTTTGCCTATTTTATTATAAAAGTTATTATTTTTATCGCAATTTTTGTTTTAATAATCTCCAATCTTGATAACATAATAATTTTATTGATAGACAACAAAACAAAAATATGTACTATATACAAGAATGGAACATAGTAGACAATACATAGAAACAAAATTCCGTAACCAAGTTTTTATTAATCTTTTTTCAATATTAATGTAATTTTATTCATTCCTTCATAACACCATCACTATAAAAAGCATAATAATTAAAAAATGATTAACACTTTAAAGAAGAATACATTTTGTATACGTAAGTGTCGTGAAGAATACACTTTATTTATATGAGTTTTTATTTTTCAAAATTTCTTTGTCAACTTATTTCATAATAATAATAAGAAATAGAATATTCAATACGCTATTACACTATTACACTAGAGAGAAACTATTACAAATTGTAGTTACGATATTTTCTTCATTATTGATAAACTGATAAAAACACTGAAAAAAAAATACTGAAAAATGATTATAACTAAAAATATTCGAAAATACTATATTCTTCAATGTTGTCATCAACCTTTGCTATTCACTTATTATAAACGTATTTAGTAATCATGAGATAATTCATGCGACAATAAATTTAACATCCAATTTCATTGTAAGAGAGACAGGGAAATGATATATAATGTGTTGTCAATCGAAGAAGAAAATCTCTTGCTACATCTTTTTTGTCACATTGATGGGATTAAAGAATTCTCTAAAAAATTTTTTTTATTTAAAGAATCACAATATATTCTTCGAACATGAATAACTTGTATATGCAATTTGCTAGGAACTTTTCTTAGAGATTCTTTCTTAGAGATCCATTAATTCGATTCGGGATGCCCTTCTTGCAGTATAGATGTAAAATTGATTTGGACAGAGAGTAAATTCCTGCGGCCTTCCTCAAAGACATCCCGTTGGTGACTGCGTTAACGGCTTTCCTCGCATTTTCGCGTAAAAGCATTTGCGATTTTTCGTAATTAGTAAATAATCCTGAAACATGAAAGAGATGCGAATAAAATACATATACGTAGAACAAACCCAATACTTGGACGGAACAAATTCGACAGAAATTTTTTTCTACTTCCTTTTTCTATCAACAGAAAAAATTGAAAGTAAAATCATAAAATATATAAATCCTAAAATCCTAGAATTAAGAGACATTGAAAATAGGAGAAAAAGAAAAAAACTTTGCTTAAAATAATTAAGGATATGTGGATATTTTGGAGGAACTGCATATATTCTTCGTCTTCAAGGATTTGGCCTCCTCAGGAATAGCATTATAAATATCGAACAAGAAATTCGATTAATTTCGAACTACAAGCAACAGTCGAGAGATCATCTGAGTAAGATAAACAATTTGCTTTATTGAAGAACATTGAAATGAGGACATGTATTGTGAGATACTGTCAATCAATAATGTATTTTGTTATTCATCAATAATATAATATAATATAATCTGCTTCTTATACGCTCGCATGGATCCTCTTCATGTGCGACTTCAGATTCCACTTGCGATTGCTCTTGTAGCTACAATACGGGCAGCATTCCGCCTTCTTCTGGCCGCAGGAGGCCTTGACGTGTTCCACAAGGTGATGTTTCCATCGGTACGATTTTGCGCACTTGGAGCACTTGTACCTACCAGCGTGATCCGCATGCTTGAATCTGAACTTGCGGTCAGCATAGTTGCTGGATCTGCTGGTATTCGTACCAAGTGCCTGATAGTTCTCCCAGACAACAAGCGAACCTGAAACACAAAAGCCAGCTCGTCATGTATACGTTGAAGACGACTAAGCTGTTAAGAGCAACCATTTATGCGTTCCCAGAACGCGATCTGTTTTACTTAAAACATTTACATCTAAGCGGCATGCGATGAACAAGGACATCTTCGGAATACATCTCATACCTATGGATAGAGACTGGAATTACTGCGTCGTCTCTATGTTCATCCTAATACCCGTTACCACTCCAAATTGTTAAACCGCCCGTAAGGGAAGATTACATTGCCACTAATGTAACAATCTGCGTACTTTATCATTTATAAAAAAAACAGGAGAGTGAAAAATATTGAACTGTGAGATTCAATGTAGAAAGATTGAAGACGAATAACAGAAAATTTTTTTTTATTAATTATTAATTTAATCTTTGACTCTATGACGATTTATGTAATAATTAACGAAAATTAAGACCGCTGAATAAAATAATAAAATTCAGATTACGATAAATTTACGATATTAAAGCCTATAATAACTATAATCGTAAGAATTAACGAGAAAGTTAGAAAAATAAAATCGTAAAAAAATACTCGGCAAAAATGAAAAAAAAAGGAAAAAAGAAAAGATTTTTGTGAAGATAAAATAAAGGCAATCTTTGATCCCCTGAAATTTGCGTTTCGTGATCTGTAAAAAAGTCATAAATAATTTATAGACTATGTAAAATAAAAAGACGAAAGGATGCAGTTCGAAGAACATTCTCGTGACTGCGAATATGTACACAGGTATTTATTTAGAAAGCAAACGAATGCGAAACATCGTTACACAAACACTTAATCGCTGCGTAGCGCAGCCGACGCGACATGTGGCTTCACCGATCTATCGATCTACTGACCTATCGACTGGAAAGTACATTAGCGGTGCGTCTCGTAGACAGGTGGTTTACATTATCGTCTCTATAACGTCGTTATCTGCCGAATGTACGTTATCATTCACGTACGTAAGAAATTTCGCGGTAATAATAATTTTTTTTTGTAACGAGCATCGATACGCGAGTTCCCTCACTAGGGCGATTAGGTGGATCCCGATTTCGTTAGCATGCATTTATCGATATGCGACTCCTGCAACTTCCCTTAAATTCCAAAACTTGTACCCTCTTCTGTTTACGAGGCTTCCGTGTGTAGGCTTCGTTACATTGAATCGGCTCAGACATTTTTACGTCGGAATATTATTTCGTTTCCTATGTTACGAAATGTATCGAAGTTAACGTTTCGAATTTGGATAAATGACTAATGCGTTTAAGTGATTAATGGGACGATACAGCGCTTCGAGTATCTGATAGTAATTCACCTACGATCTACATAATATCTTTCGTTTCTCGTTTCATTGTTGCACGATGTAAAAACAGTTTGTAAAACAAGATGGCCGTGCATTACAAAGTCCTAAAAAGAAAAATCAACGTTCCATGTTTCACTGATGAAATCTGTGTATATTGTAAAAGAGGCCGCGGATGCATGCTTATCCCTAATCATGTGGTTACACTGTCGTAAATGAAATTATTGGCTGTTGTGGGATACGCTTAATTGCCGGTACGTCGATAAATGTAAGTAACTGTCGTCTAAAATCCGCTACGCCACATGGCTAAGTGTAGTTGGAGCTAGCGTAATTTACAGTCAAATTGCACTATACTCGAGCAGTCTCTATGATGCACGATGATAATCGACGGTACAAGGGCGTATTACTAATTCGCGTTAAAAAATGACTCCATCGACATCCTCTTAAGTTTATCGCTTAAGCCTATAGGTTTGACTTTTAAGATCATTACGTAGTCTTCGATGATTGCCGTCCTCCGACATCTTCCGGCGGCTGTACTTACAGTTACGTGACCGTTAACGTCTCGTTAGATAGTAATCAGACTTTCCTGCCACACTCTGCACCACATACGCACACGCAGGCACACATACACACACACACACACATATACACATACATACGAGCGCGCGCGTACATACGCGTGATATCGAAGTTACGAATTGTGAGTAATAATTTCGGATATTGCACCAACATCCGCATTGGTGAACGGAAGGCGTTTTCTTCGACAAAAATGTGCAAAAAGATAAAAAAAAATTTCTGGCAAAGATGAAACATTCACTATGAAGATTCCTACGTAAAAGTACAACACCAAAGATCTTTTGTTAAAACTGGAAATTACTGGGTTGTCGAGCTATGATTAGCTCGAACAAACGAAATTCTTCGAAAGAAAAAAATTTTGATCGCTTTTGATGCGAATATACTTGGATCTTTTTAAATAAAAATCCAGATGTTATTAATATATAGTCATAATTGCACATTTTACTTAAAATTAAGCAAAATACTTAAAAAGATGTATTATTCTGTGGTAAAATATATAAAAATAATATCTATATTATTATCGAGCTCCAAACCGCAGCTCGAAACTCGAGTTTGTCTGAAATCTTACAGAAGAAAAAAACAGCCTTTAGACTAGATTTTGTTCGCTCATTAAGTAATTATGTCTACAAAGTCACTTTTCTCACGTAGAACGATTTCTGCAAATGAAAGAAGCTAGTCTCCACGTATTAGGGCCTAAAAATAATTTGAAATAAAACCACCTCTCTCTTTCTCTCTCTCTCTCTCTCTCTCTCCGAGGGAGTTAACGTCGCAAGCACAACTTATATAAGCTAAAACAGTCGAAAATCGCTCTGACGGAGTCTCGAACGTCAATGATGACATCACACAGAGTCTATAGTACGACACTTATTGTTAGACCATACAGATCATTGATATGACGTGTCATATTACAACTACATACGACGTCTTGCGTTTTCGAGAGTCGACGCTCCGATAAGCTTCAAAGCAATCGGACATAAACGCTGTGCACACTCGCTGCTTCGGCCGTCATAGGCGAGCCAGTATCCTAGCTCCTCGTCGGAAAGTCACACATCAGGCTTTTGAATACGTGAGCTTCCTATTAGATATAAGAACATAGCGTGGGAAGCTACGGGAGGACTGTATCCGCGGGGCGTATGATATTATCCGACTACCAGATTATCAGACTCATGGAGACCGTGGCGAAGCTTTCCCACCCGCGAGAGAATCATTGGGAGATTCCGATCGCGGGAAGAGCCTCGGAACGAATCCCTCGCGGAGACGTCGCGATTACGGAAGAATCGAAGACGTCGGTCGGCGAGATATCGGGGGGAAGGGTCGCCCTAAAGCGACGTCTACTTGATGTTGTGCACCGAGAGCAGATGCTTGAGGAAGCTCGCCTCGATCCTCGATCTGTAGGGGCAGTACTGGCAGGAGAAGTGCGTCTCGAAGGTGACCATGCCGCAGCCCATCTTCAGGTGCTTCCGTAGGTTCGACGCCCACGAGTACATCTGGCCGCAGCGAGGGCACACGTGCAGCCGCGGCCTCACGATCGGAAAGAGGGGCGCATCTGAAAAGAAAAGTTGCCTGTTAGAGCGCGATCACGGTGATAAGAGGATCGGGTCTCACCCCCGACGATGGGGCGGGGCGAACCCGTGAGACCCCAGTGTGTGGGGCCCAGAGTCGAGCGGTAGCAAGTGTTGAACGCAACCAAGATATTCTCTATACATCGAAGCGCATGCCTTGAGCAAGTCGGGAATGGATCCCCGCGAAGACGTCCTCGGGATGGATCCATCTAGCGAGACGGCGCTTTTCGAGGGCGAGCGTTCTTCGGTTTCATCATCCGAAATGCGAGCAGAGTTACGAGAGTGAGAGAATTGAGCTCGTGTAGATTCGCGCACGGTCGATCGTCTCGAAAAGCGCTTCTTCGATCTCGAGGGGGAAAAAAAAAACTAACACACGTGCGATTGTCTTCCTGTACATACGTACTTACTCTTCGTTCATTCTCGCATCGGCACTTTTCGACACCTGAAACAAAAGTAATCCGCGAGGAAACCAACGCGAGGTTCACTGAATCGCATGGTGAACCGAAAAAAAGTTTAAAGGATCAAGAGGAAGTTTGTCATAGGACGCGTTGCAGTAAATACATTTTATTGCAGACATAATTTTCTCCTCTCTTTGTTCTTCTTTGGAAAAAGGTAGGGATCGATCTATTTTTGAAAAAGGAGTCGCATAGTCGTCTAGTCGCGCGTGCGTCAGTACAAATCCATATTGTGCTTGTAAAACAGATGCCTCTTGAGGTTGCCTTTGAAGTTCGACTTGTAATCGCAGGCGGTGCAGTAGAAATTCGGCGGTTTACCGCACGCCATTTTCTGATGTAGCCGCAGACTCGACAGCCACGAAAAGTTCCGTCCGCACCATTGGCACGCGTTCAACTTGACACCTGCAACAGAAATACTAGTCAGCGAGGAAACCGCTTCACAGTCGCGCGGGATAACCGGAGAATTCCTCCACGATGCGACGCTTTCCAGCGAGTGTCTTTTTAGCCGTAGAGTGCTTTGAAGATCTTGACGATCTCACAGTTAGTAACAGCATGTAACAATAAATGTCTCTGAAGCATTTTCACATAAGAAGTATTATTGTTACGAATTTGTGTATTTACCTGACGTTTTCTTTTGCTCAAAATCAGATTTTTCATGAAGTGTTAGGAGATTTATGAATCTCGCATGTCTATTATATTTCTAACTGCAGAAGAATATTTCAGGTGAGAGTATTCATACGAGTTTCATTAATCCATAGATTCCTTCATTTCCTTTTCTAATATCTTTAGTTGTAAAGAATGTTATGTGCTTGATAATTTTCAGCATGTGTACCGCGATAAAGGTGTGCAAAGTGCTTAATAGCGTGAAAAGGCAAAATGAAAATTAAATACGCGTTTAATGCACTAAGTGATGACTTGATACATTATCATTGATAAAATTGTGCGAATCTCCGCAGAGTATCAATTTCGTGAATTGATTCTGCCGACAAACTAAAGCCTTTTACATAAATCTGTGATATAAATAAGTTAAACGTCCAAAGTTGCATTAAGAATTTATTTCATCAAGATATAATTTTTTTTCGCAAAGAATTAAAATTAAATTATTTTAATTTTTATCTGCATTGTATGAATCTTGAATCTGGCAACGCGTATTTGTAACATCTTTAATTTCTTAATAAATTATAAACTACACCTGTATATTTAAAATAAATTTACTTAAGGAAAAGGTTTTAATAGATGAAAATTAAATCTAAATCTATCTTGGCAAAACTTCTCTCGAAAATACATGAGAATCTTTTAGAAAAATATCATGCATACGGAATTAAAAAATTCTCAGATATTCATAAAAGATAAATGTTTCTCTTGATCTGTAACATTATACTCCTCTTTTACTTTGATTTGTGCGAACAATACGAACATTGTTCGGTAAGAAACCGCACACGATACGCGTGCATTTTCTCAGAATCTTCAGCCAAGTAAAATCGTCCGCTTTTGTAACATCGATGAATCAATCCTGAAAATATAGTCAAATATCGGTTAGTGACAAAATAATCTTGCAATCAATCATAATTCATAGGAGTTTACAGGGACATTGAACGAAACACAAAGAACGCTCGAACTCTATCAACGAACCATTTAATATCACTTTCATTTCATTTGACTAGATACAATATTTTACAATAGTTTACAACAATTTATAATAATTCCGAAAAACATTCGAGTCGATGCTTCTCGAATAACTTCGTGCACTAACTGCGTAATAATAAATTTATTCTATTCATCCAATGAATAATAATTTACAAAAATAATCCTGGTAAACTATGATAAATTATAATAAATAATTTTCATTGTTTCTATTTCATTAAATATGTATGTGCGGTTAATAATTAGTGCACAAATCGCCTTTGATAATTAGAAATTGAACGCAGTTGATAATTAATCAACAAAAAAAGGGGAAAATACAGATTTCATGAAATTATGAAAAATTAGTCTCTGGATGTATTCTCAGGATATGTTTATGCAGACTGCTCTTGTATTTGGTGCGATGCGGGCAATAAGGACAACACACCTTCGGATCCTTGCCGCATTCGATCTTCAGGTGATTTCTCATGTTCCTCAACCAACGATAATGCTTGCCGCAATTCGGACACTCGAAGAAACCCGGTTTCTTGTCAAGATAACTGGGAAATTTTATCTGGGAAATCTTCGGGTTCACACAATCAGAATTGTACGGAATACTGTGCTGACTAGTCATCTGATCCTGATGATATTGATGAATATTTTGCCAAACTATCATCCCTGAAAGAAAATAAAATACGATGGTTAGTAAATGGTCACGGAGATTTCGAGATAAACGAATTTTAATAGCAGGTTGAGTCCAATTTATGGAGACTTTCAAACATTTTCGCAAGAATGAGAATGCAGAATGCTGCAGCGTAAAATATCTATTTCTTTTAAGCCTAATTTTTTTCATTAAATTTATGCAACTTATATCTACGAAAAATACGTCCTTTCAATAACAGTTAAAGATACATTGAATATAATTTTTATATTAATTTAAGCATTTCTGTTTTATAGAAAACGTTGTTAACAAATAAATAGCTGCTAGCAGTTTTTAACAAGCGCCATAAAATACATTTTTGATAAATGAACACTTATCGCTTCATGTGAATAGTGATTGGACTCATGCAAAATTATTTATATAAGGAAAAAATGATCCAATTCATTTATTTTATAAAATTTGGCAAGTACTTACAAATTCACAGTGATAGGATATAATGTAAAATATAAAAATGAAAGGAAGACAAAAGATGAAGTAGCTTTCACATTGACACTGAAACCTCAATTCGGTTCGAAAATAAAGTGAATATATGACTCTAGTACAAAACCGTCTTTCCGTTTATTGACAAATTCAATTGGATATATTAACTCATCTACACTTATGACTAATACTAATTGTAAATAGCTAATATACATACGTAGAGGAATGTTATTGACACACTGTTCAACAAAATAATCGCTTAGGTAAATTTGTCAAAATTTTGCTTATTTTTAAACAAGCATAACGCTGCAAAAAATCATCATCTTTTAATTTTTCAAAAAGCATTTTAAAGTTTAAAACTTCTTCAAATGCTTTTTGACAATTTTAATTATCCTTTTTTTCTCATAAAATGGCACGATGCTAAAGCTTGGTCAAAATTAAATAAAATTTTTAACTTTGCTGCATTACACCTGTTGTGGAAAAAATCGAAAAGACTTTTTATTGCTTGCAACTTGTGGCAGGATTTTTTCCCCTTAATTTAAAAGGTTCTGGAGCATTGTGCAATATTTTTTACCGAGTTCTCGAGGATTGAATAAAAAAAGGTCACTTAGTCAGTAAGTTAAAATAAATAGTAGGGCAATTGAAAAAACAATTCCTCTGACACA
>VBVR01001434.1:0-30622 GCA_011638315.1 Tetramorium parvispinum | reverse complement strand
TCCTTCCTCGAGATATTCTTCAACATCTTTATAACGAGCGTTTATGTTTATCTATTTAATTTTTATCACGCAATTATTAGCACTGACAATTGTATTAGCCAATTCTCACAGTTATCGGTAGTTCTAATTTATTTCTTAATTAATTCTTATATACATATATGTAGATGTTTATTTTTATTTTCTTATTTATATATACAATTTCCAATTCTCTTCTTTTTACGATCGTACTTTGATAATACTATAATTTTAAATTCTGCGATTTTTTTTAAATTGCTACGCCACCATGGTGTTGTGAGTCATGAGCTATAATTTATTAAAAGTCAGAATCTTTTGCTTATATTTAAATTTATATTTACATTTAAACATTCTTTAATGCAAGAAATTTGTGTAAAGAAATAGTGTGTAAAATTATGTAACTTTTTTCTATTTGTTGTTTATGCAATTTTCTGTCAGTACACGTAACAAGTGCGATTTTAATCCCGATCCGAATTATCACGATGCCGCGCCACAATGGATGCGATAAGTCTAGTTCCGAGTCAGGTGTGTCGGAATAAGCGAAGAAAATGGAACGAGGCTTGCGTCACAAGCCGAAGATTACGGATATCGCCTCCACTTCCAGCTCTAATCGAACTCCTCCAGGCTTTCGGATAATTTCGATCTGTCCGTCATAAAGCAGAAATCGCAAGGTAATTACCGCTACTGATGGATACCGGGAAATTGCCGCGAGGGCACTTAAACGGGCGGGGAGGCGATAAACCGAATTAAAACGATCGGTCGAAAGTGCAGACGCGGGTGATGCAACGTTATAATGGTTGCCTTTTCTCCCACCTTCTCTTTCTGCGCGATAATTCCATGGCGCTTGTTAAGATAATGGGTAATAATCTAATTGGCTTGCACACGATAATTTACGCCGCTGTCGATCGGCCCGTAAACACGAAGGAGGAGCTGATAGCAATTAGAAAAGCTAAAGGGTTATTTAAGGGCTAAGTTGAGGATATAAATATAAATATAAATATGAAGAAATTGGAATATATATATACGGAATATATTTGTATATATAGACATGGTGAATATAAATATAGATTCGTAGGAAAAAATAAACTCATAAATATAAACTCACCAGTTCGGTCGGCATGGTGTTGCAAGATCGAAGCGGCAGATTGTAAGTGATCGGAACGGGTTGACTTCTATACTCCTGCAGACAGGAGCTGTTCTTTGACAAGCCGCGTGGATAGACCAGTCCGTGGAAGTCCGTGTTGCCCTCCGTCGAGATGTGAACGATTATCGACTCGCTCGCACACTCGATCTGCACGGTGCTCGCTATCGCCGCGGTCGCTGAAAAATTAAAATCGACAAATGTATATTATATATATTTTTTATATTATGCAGATTACATTAGCGAATTACAAACTCGAACCATAAAATGGAAGCGAGTTAAATCAATAAATCTAAATTACAAGTCTGAACTTAAGCGATGGATTTTATCATCGTATTCAATAAAATCGAATTTAGATTATAAATGTGAGATTGTAGCAACGCGTCTTCGAACATCGCGTCGCTTTCTCAGGCGTCAATAGCGTAACGGCGATTACCTCACGCGATTAATTAATTCGATATCCGCGCGCCGTATTCGTACTTGTCAGAGATACTTGAATGGAGCAACGACGCTCGGCGATACGAATCGTATACACCCATCGAACAATCCCCCATGTATCTATATCGCTCGGGCATTGTACTCGCTGTGTGGTAATTTATCGTTATTAACGCCCGACACGTCGGACGAATCTCAGTTAATGGCTCTCGGGGGTTTAATAACCTCGGACTCTTGTTGCGAATCGCTCTCGATTTCAGGATAACTCGCGAATCGAACAACCGAAGCCAGATGCTCTGTTGCGCGAAACTCTAATTATGGCGGATTCCGAGGAGCTCCCTCGCAATTTTTACTTAAAATTTCCGCCGCGGCGAGGTTGTTTCCCGGTTTAACGGCGCGAATAGGAACGTCGTAGCCGTCGCGAGTGCTCCCCGAGCACTACGTATACGGCCCGCAAAGGGAAACGAAATCAGAAGAGATGAGAGGATTCCTCGGTCGGTGGAGCAGCGGGCAATGATTATTCGAGACGAAAGCGAGCGCGCCGCGCAATTTCGCACTTCGCGGGAATCGTAAAACGCGAAAATGAGCAAAACTTCTGCCGATCGCACGATCGTTACAGCCGGACGGACGGACAGCGGTAACGCGTACGAGAGCTATCGCTTTCCGTTTAATCGTTTTTCGCAAGGGACTAGCCAGACCTCGTCGACCTTTTGTGAACTGTTGACTATTTTTGTAATCTCTACCCCTCGATATCGCGAATCACCGATCTCCCTTACAATTGCGAGAACTCACGTTACGCGAAACGTCTTGGAAAAAGGAATAAATATTGTAATATTATAACATTACTATGTAATATATAATATTATTTGAATTTTATGAAATTTTGGAAAATTAAATAATATAATTGTAATTCAATTTAATGCACGCATTTTCACTCGCATGAAAATTCCGGATTATTTAATTTTATTGCAGCAATATTATAAAAAACTTGTTCAAAGTTAAATTTGTAGAACCGCAAATGCAGGTTTTCACGATATTTTCATGATAGTTTACATGACACACACGGAGAAAAATGTTTTGCATTACGAACCAAAAGTTTTGTTGATATATACCCAAGAAAATTATTTAGTTGCTACAAACAAATATGTTATTTGCTTATATCTTGTTAAATCGTTTTGGTTTAGAGTACAAAACAGAACTGTTTAGAGAACAAAACTGTTTTGTTCTCTAAATCAAAACGATTTAACAAGATATAAGCAAATAACATATTTGTTTATAGCAACTGAACAATTTTCTTGGATACATATCAACAAAACTTTTGATTCATAATACATAAAACATTTTTCTCAGTGTGATGGATTCCTAAACCTGTAAACAAAAACTGGACGGAGATCAGGCTCATAAAATTTATTTTCTTAATCTTCCAGGTAAACTCGTCCCATACGTCAGCTGCGAAGGTGTAATCATTGAAATATGAATAAAGAAAGAATTTTTCTTTGTGGAGGTGAATAAGATGTATGCTATGTTAAGTAACTTCTGTTGACAAACTTCTATTGACGACATTTTTTTCAACGACGAACAAGTGGGCAGAGAATTCTTTTCTAATTGACAATCCGGATAAGACCAGACGTGAATTAAGAAGCAATTATGAATTCAAAGCAAGCGGAAAAGTGGCTAGCTGTATTGTACACCGCATCCCTGGTGTTCTCCGTCACGTCTGTTATATCGCTGGTGGTCACATGGCAGAATTGGGTGTTGACGCTAGACGGTTGCCTCGATGTCGATTGCGGCTGCATACTGTACGGCATCAACACGTTTCAAACGTTTCTCGGCGGCGACGAGAAGCTGTGCCACTTCGCCGCGTACTGCCTTGTACCCGTCATCTTAATCAGCTTGTGCTTCAGCGCCTATCACGGATATAGGTGTTGCATACATAAAAATCTGGATGAGCCTAAGCAAATTAAGCGCAGACAAATATATGATGACGACAGGTGCTTATTTTTTTCCATTTGTCGTCTATGTAAATTATTAAAATTGATTTGCTCGAAGTGATGATCGAGAAGTGACTTTTCAGATTCAATTAAGCGATAAAAAAGCAAACATTAATTTTTATTTCAAAATAAAACGCTTAAGACTGAATTTCAATTAAAATAGAATCTTGTTAAAAAAACATTATTTTGAAATTTCAAAAAAACACTTTTGATATGTTCCATTAGGCTCGGAGAAAGAAAAGAGTAAAACTTTAAATTATATGTATTAGTTCTCATTTTTAACTCATAATTATGCATGTATATGTACTTATTAAATGAAATTTTTTTTTAAATAGAAGAAACTTTAACGGACATGTCGTGGTGATTACGAAAAAAAGAGTTGCTTTTAAGTGGTGGATGCCTGTCGGTTTTCTCGCAGCGTTCGTTTGCTGCCTCTCACTCGCTCACGTGGTCGTGATAACCGATGGTTACTATAAAACTTGCGAACAATACAGACGAAATCTCATTCAAATTTTGGGTTCAGGAGGCCGGGAAATTCAAGTAAGAGATGAGCATCTCGTGCTTTTTTCCTTCCAAAATAATTATATTTCAAAAGTAATGTATTTTAATTTAAAATTTGGTTGTGTACAGGCGATTCATAACAGGCTTCCGTGCGGTGCGATTTTCGATTTCATGGATTATCTTCAGCCAGATAGGAATCATTGGAGACGCAACGAGATGAACACCGGAGTTGCGCTTCAACTCGCAATATGCACGAGCTGGTTCAATTTCTTCGTCTGGCTGGCTGCGTGCTCAATAAACTTCATCATGGCCAGAAAGAGGCAACGTAATTTAGGAGAAAAAGTCTGCTGTTGCTGAATGGCGTTCTTAAAAAAATTAGCCGAACGTGATAAATTTAACAGTGTTACATTTTTACGAAATGTAACAAATAGAGAATTCTCTTAAAGAAACGTGACAGGACGCGGACATATGTGATTAATGCTCGTGTTAATAGCATATATTTTATTTATGTATTTTATACAGAGATAGTGTCTTCAATAACTATTTTCTTTGTATGCCTTATATAAAAAAATTAAAGACTCATCCGCTCTGCTGTGGAAAATAATCGCGTTCCTCTCTCATATTTTATATAATCGCATTCTCTTTATACATTTTTTTATACAATTTTCATTGCTATATTACACATACACATCGTGTACACATTGGAACAATATTTTTGATTATTCTAAAAGTAAAAGTTCGCACTGTTAAACTTATCATAAACGAGAGTGCATGATCTCTTTTACATCTTTTTCGAAATACAATAATTACGTTAGTGTTACTCTGTAATAGATGGTAAAGAAAAATACTGTAAAACCTGTTAGTGCAGGCAGTGACGAAATTTAAATATTAACTAGTAAAGTATCCGTAAAACTTTCCGACACACGTTTAGGACATTTACTTGATCTTCCGCGCATGTACATATGAGAAAACGAAGAGAAAAGAACCTATAAACCAACGATATAATAAATAACAATATATGAAAATTTAAAGAAGGAATGTATTGTATATATGCTATGTAGATTCGTAAGAATTTATATAATCAAATAATATTCTTCTTAGGATGTTAAATTAAAAATGCTCAGCTTTCTTAGCACCTTAGTCCGTTCTATTTTATACACGGTGCACAGAATGATGGAGTATATTATTTTAAGGCTTGGAATAACAACGGTTCTCCCGTATGTTCAACAACATACACTCGGATTATACTTCTCGCCGAATTCATCGCGTTCATCATGTCGATTCGCTGAAATTTAATGTTTAATTTTCTATTTACATATATTACTCTGACTTTTGTGATGGCGGGATTAAAAATCGCTTTTAACTTCCTATAAATTACAGACATCTCACCGTTATAGGAACTAAATAGAAAACAAAACAATATCTCAGATACACTATCCCTTACATATACAAATACAATTGACTCTGTTTATCTTATAATACTATCAGCTTTTTATGCTACACAACAGCAAAGACTTGCAAAGCTTGAACGCTACTCGATAAAGGAAGGCACCTAATTATACAAGCTATTATCTACAAATTATATTACATCTTTATATATATATATGTATATGCGTGTGCATAAAAACACGTAGATTACAAACATTTTTTAAAATAATATTGTCATATTTTTTTACATTGAACTAGATCCTGTTCGTAGATTCGATTAAAAAGGCGCAGTATATTAGCAGTATAAAATTTGGTTAAAATAATTTCTAAAGTTATATAAAACGTATTAAAATTCGGTGTTGGTGAAATCGAATAATTTAACACACACGGATTCTCTCTCAATGTGAGATAAAAATTAACATTAATATGCCTACTAGTACTGACGCACTAAGTACTAGTATCATGTCTACTTTTCATACATTTTATTTAACAGTCCCGATCGTGACAATATCGCGTTACTGATACTCGTTTCGAATAATGTGTTGATGAACAGTGGCATTATCGGATTACAAGTGATTATTTAAAAAGAGACATAGCCATCTTACACAATGTTAAATGTTAATCGAGACTGTTAAACAAGTCAGTCTTACACGATAAGGCCAATTCTTTAGGCGAATTCTGTTCGCTCCTTTACGAGAAATATTATGAATTATTTCAATGCTATTATCTGCGCCTTTGTAACACTAATTTCTGTAAATTATCCATTATGTTAATCTTCATAAGGAATACTCTGTTACAATCTCTTCTTCAAGAGACGATAAATATACGATAAAAATTTCCTCTCTTTTCACCAACGTTAGACTTTGCGTAGACGAATTGCGTTGATAGAGATATATATATATATATATGTATATAGTGTACAGTACATGTATATAGTATACATATATAATACAGATTAACTTTCTTAGAAAAATTGCTTTGTATGAACTAGCAGATTGTACTAGTAGAAATCTACAAATTTTTAAAGTACAAACGTAGTGAAAAGACTTAGCTGCAAAAATAGATGCACGAGCTTTCTCTACCTATTTTTATTTCATTTTTGGTATCGAGCTGCCAAGTTCCACAACCTGGTTTTATGTTAAAACATAAGTTGGGAAGTGTCTCTCTCTCTCTATCTCTCTCTTTTTCTTTTCAACATTTCAAAAATCAACAGTTTTCTTTAATATAATGTCTTTTTTCCCGTCAATTTCTTATGGCTATCTGTCTTGTCTGTGTAAATCTTCTAAAAATGCAAAAAGTAATTAAAAAGTGGTAGTATATGAATTAATACTTTCCGACATTAGTGTAAATTACGTTTTACACGACCCATCATACGTTTGTCAGTTAGGCATGTGTACATATAAATATATCCGCTCATGCTGTATGCCTCCTGATATAAACATGTGCAGCTACTTGCTGCTATCACATCACATTGTCGACGTTTGTGAAAAAAATGCACGAGCAAAGGACGCCAAAAAGGCGTTGATCGTGTTCGTATAATTTAGTTTATTCAAGAGTAATTTAAGCATTTAAAGAAACGGCTTGTAATAAATACCGAAGCATTAGATGTTTGGCCTAATCGTACAGCAGAAAGCTTTAAATAGAATGTTATTTTTTGCAACCCTCCATAAAGAGGATCTAAATAAATTACATCTCACTTCCTCTCTTTCATCCTGTCTTATATTTTCTCACAAACGCGCATTCCGGAAACAAGTAAAACAGGCATGACTTTGTTCACTCGAAATTTCATTCTGACATGTTTGCGCATTCGAAAAGCAAATTTCCTTAAACGCAAATGTTTTCTATATATACATACAACCTCTGTAGCGACGGATTTCCCAGTTGGAGATTTTATCATGTCATTTTTACTGAGATTACTATCTTGCTAACGCTGTCAATGTGTGTGTGTGTGTGTGTGTGTGTATATATATATATGTGTGTGTGTGTGTGTCGCGTGCGCGCGCGCGCACGCATTCGCAATACACGTAATAAAACTCTGATTAATTAAACAATTTTGCGTGTGTAAAACGTGTGTTTACCGGCGTTTATCGGTATCTCTGCAATACACACAACGAATTAATCAACTATATCATATCGATGCTCTATCTGTTCCTGCGTCACTAATAACTTGGGCTTTGTGTCAACTAGCCGTTAACGAACACCATCTCATTTCAGGTGAACGGATTGCTCCGCCTCTTCAACGATCCGAATCGCTTCTCCGACGCCTCGCGGATCACCTCGAAGGGCGCTACCTTCGTTCGCCCGGTCTGCTTCTCCTCGTTCTCGTCGCTGGGGAAGTCCTCGAAGCTCATGTTGCTGAAACCGGCGGTCGCGGCGGTACTCTTTTTGCCCTTGGGCGTCTTCTTGAGACCCACCGATTTCGCCTTGTGGGATGTCTTGTAGGTCGGCAGCACGTCTACGACGTCACCGTGGTTCTCGTTGATCAGGTGATACTTGGACTTGTCCGACTTGGACTTGTCCTTCTTGTTGTGCTTCGGCGTGTCGTCGTCCGCGACGACCAGAGGCTCGGGTGACATGGGTGATATTATATCGGACGTGATGTCCATCTTGGAGACGCTGTTGACCGCGTGCACGGTGATTCTGGCGGTGTGCGTGGTCGTCTGTATCGTGTAGGCGGACGGCGGCTGTGACTGCGACGGCGGGGTGGGCGTCAGATGAACGACGGTGTTCTTCGGGGACTGTATGATGCTACTGACCGGCAACGTCGTCGTTAATACGACGTTGTCCACGTAGCTCGGCGACTGCGACTGCGACTGTGTCAACGACTGCGACAGCGACAGGGACGTCGGACGTTGCTGCTGTGGCTGTGCCTGTTGCTGCTGCTGGTCGTTGAGCTTCAGCGAGGCGAACTCCTCGAATGGGATCGACCCGAAGAGGTCCTTGGACAACTCCGCGCTGACTGCTGGCTCGGAATTCACCGTCACCATGCCGTACTTGGACGTGCACGCGATCGTGCCCGAGTGACTAGCGTAATAATTGTCCGGCGCCGCGTTGTGGGACTGCAACGGGACGCAGTTGGTGAAATCGATGTACGAGGAAGGGCCCGCCGGGCTGAGGATCGACATGGGCTGGGCCGGCGTAGAGTCGATGCTCGAGAAATTAGCCTGGGCGCTGTTGAAGGGATTGGTGAAGCCGCTGGGACTGAACGGCGATGAGCCAAAGAGGTCCTTCTCCATGTTCTCTTCCTCCTCCTCGGCGATGCTGACGTGGGGACTATTCTTGATCGGCGACGACGTCTGGACGACGTTCGGATGATGGAACGACACCGGCTCCTCGTAGATGATTTTGCTGTTGGCGATCACAATATTCTTAGGATATTTGCAGGGCAACGCGGCGGACTTGATGACCGGCGGCGGAGCGGGCTTGCTCTCCGCCACATCCACGAACACCTCCGCCGGGATGGGCGAGCTCGAGATTGGCGTCACGAGATTCGAGTTGAGAGGCGAGTTCCTCGCGCTGCCGACCAGCTCGACGTTCCTGGGCTCGCTCTCGCGGCTGTCGCTGCTCTTCCGCGAGCTGCTGGACCTCGGAAAGGGCGCCAAGGCGAACACGTCGTCCTCGACCTTCCAAATGCCATTGTTGAGCGACTTTGACTTGTCGTTGTCGTCGGACGAGCTGTCGCCGTTGTTGTACAGCAGTGGCTTCGACCCGTACTGATGCCGCACGAAGGGATCGCCGTGCGACTGCTCCGGCTTGGACTCGGGGTCCAGTTCGTCGTCCAGCAGCAGCGGTTTCTCGCCGTACTGATGACCGACGATCGGGTCCGCGTCGATCGTCGGCAGCTGCTGCTCCTGCTGCCGATAGTGGTGCTTCCTCGGCCTCTTCATCCTGTAGTCGTCCTCGTGCGTCGCCACGGACTCGCACTCGGCGTGGTACGCGGAACTGCCGCACGTGCGCACGCTCTCGGAGATGGTCTCGTCGTGCTTGCCGCGCACGTCCCCGTCCTCGTCGTCGTCGTCGTCCCCATTCGCCTCGCAGTCGTTGCCCTCCTCGTCGTTCATCGCCCGCAGGTCGCTCGCCGAGCCGATCGAGTCGTCCGACTCGTACTCCACGTTCGTCGCGTTGCTGTCCGCATTGTCCGCGTGCTGCGCGGAGGCCACCCGCCTCCTGCGGTTCAGCACGTTCTTCACGCGCCGCCTCTTGGCCTTCTTCACCCGCTCCTTCGCCTCCTTCGCGCCCTTGTCGCTGTCGCTCGACATCTCGTCCGCGTTGAACGCCAGCTTCTCGTACTTGGAGCGATCCTCCGCCGGCGCGCGTACGAACGGCGGCGAGACCGGGCTGGACTCCGTGATCAGGGACGCCTCGTCGTCCACGCCACCGCCGCCGCTGCCGCCGTGTTCCACCCCGGAGTTCCATTGCGCCAGCGGCACCCTCGCCCTACCGTTCGCCGATTTCCCTGCAAAACAGAAGGTCGCATTACGTTAATACGATTATTATCTGAAGCAAGATCTTTCTTCAATGATAGATATTTCTGTATTTTAGAACTATAGACTAGCACGTTATCACTGAACCTCCGTTATCACTGAAGTGTAACATACTTACCTATTATTTTTTTTATTTTTGCAAAATCTCATCAGAAAGAGATATGACTCGATTACGGTCTACGGTAATAGACAATATCGATCCCTTCAATTAGCGAGGCTCTTTCTTGCACTATGCAGAGTATCCCAAATCTTATAACAAAGAGGCGCAAATTGTAAATTTTAAATATAATCTGGGACACTCTGTAGAACATTCTAATACACATTTTAATAATCTATATTAATACAATAAAATACGAGCTGTTACATATACATTTGCCTCCCAAAATAAGAAATCATATTCGTTAGTGATTCCTTTGATTTTAAACTCAATTCTCTATTTCTGTTAGTACTATATATACAAATAATTTCTGTTGTCGTATTGTTATAAATTTTGTTTTCAGTACTTTTAGATCAAGTATTTGAATCTCCTGATACAATTGATATGACTGATTTTGACGATATAAAGCAGGATACCGTTATCTACAGAAGAAAAAGAATCAGAAGAAACAGGAGATGTCTGATTAGGTCTGTTGCAGACAGTGAACTTTGCTGAGTATGATGTGCATTGATATTTACAATCTTACTGTAATGAGCCTCAGAAAAAAAAAGGTAACGTTAGACTCTCCGACATGGAGAAACTAGCATAACATACGTGTTCTAGGATAAGCTATTGTTAGTACCGCCACCAATAGGTCTGGAACAGTCCTAATCAGATTCAGAGGATTGAGGATGAGTTTTAAAAAACGCAGTAATGCTCTGAGTGACAAGTTCGCTTTAAGCCAACATGAGAATGCACCGTATCCCTGGCGAATTGCATGAGATCGTGTCTCGCACGAAAAGGACAAAGTATTGCTGCGTTTTCTGCCAGTAGCGTTCAGAAAAAAACAAATACTCCGTATGCTAATTTACATTTTATTGCTGCAACATTATTTGTCTTAATACAGCGAGAAAGTATTATTGTCCAAGGTGTTTGTCAGCCCCCTATAGTGCTCTCAATTCGCAAAACGAAACAATCCTCTCTCTCTTTTCTCATACGAGTTTCTCACTACAGATACCATTAAGGAGAAAGCATGCTCGTATTCGATGATGACGGATGGATAACAAGTTTCTTTCTCTTTTTGTCACGATATGTCACAACTTAACTCACCGTAATCAGGATTCTTCGAGATAGTACATTGTTAGAGACACCATGGGAGGCAAACAAAGTAGGACAAGATTGATAAAGAAAGATTTCGTAAACAAACGATTCGAAACGGAAGAAGGGCCCTTGTGCCTCCCAAACTCATTAGGGTGTTCCAGACATTGGACAGATAAGAGTATAATTTCTCGTAAGTCTTTCTCTCACAGAGAAACAAGCACGTTTATCAACTGTCGCCAATTGTCCGCCAATCAACGCCGCCTTGAAGGATTTGTGACACACACGCTCAAGGAAGAATTAACATTACGGCGGTTCTGGTAATACTACTAGTTGCCAGTGAAAAAGATATCCTAAGTTCGTTGGACTTCTCTTGCATAAAATTAATTCTCCCCGATATATAACTTTTTAAAAAATATATATGTCGTTTTATCTGAGTCATTACTCTACTATGTAGAAACTCCGTTAGGAGGTATAACAATTATAACAAGTACATACAATATTGATTAATACCTATAGCACTTGTTACAATACAAGATATGTTATTTGATATAAACATTAACGCATTGGACAACAGATACATAACATGAGTATGCAAAGTACGAAGAGTACACAACACAGATTGTAATTTTTACAATTTTGAGATGATGTAATTTGGCGACCCTGCTTTCCAATTATTTCTCTTACTAGTTACAGATATTACAATGCTAAATTACATCATCTTATTCTGAAATTTTGTATACAGACCAAACAAATACAGTTGGTGAAATATTAATTGTACCAAGAAACCCAAATTAACAAATACCATGTAAAAGCAGTGTAACTGAGACAGGGTGAAACAAAACGAACAGAGAAGAACAAGGAGAAAAGATTCGTGATGAAAGAAATGAGGATGAGGAAGAAGAGCGAGAGAAATGAAAATAATCGCTAAGTATTATTTGCCAGCCACTGTAGTATTACCATCGCGCGATGCAGATACAATCTTGTGATTTTTATATAATAACCCTTAATGTACGTCTGTATGTATATATTCACGCATTGCGCAGAGAATCGTCATCTTGTGGGAAGGAAAGGTTCGCGCCGATACTTCGCGTGCACAAAAATAAATCTTCGATAATATATTCTAAAATAAACGATCTTTCCGAGTCCCATATTCTCTGTGCTTTAATACAAACGTTTTGTATTAATCGCATTGCGTATAATTCTCTTGGAAATATTATGGAACCCATTCTTCCCACATTCTTCCTTTTATATATGCTATATAATACAATTATTTTAACACATAATACGTTTGCACGTATATGCATATGAGTAGGACAAAATAGTGTACCTAAACTTTGTATATCACATAATATATAACATAATTTTTCATATATACATATATATATATTGCAATATGTATATATGCATATATGTAGATGTATGTGTGTGTATATATATATATATATGCATATGTAATATTTATAATTTGTTCCTTCCTTTTATCGATACATTCACTATTCCATACGGAAACACTAAAAATAAAAGCTAATTTCGCTTTGTGCACTACATATCATAGGAACATCTATTATAAAGACAAAATTTTTTTTATCCTATATGTTCATCAAATTTTCAACAATATTTAATAATTACACTTGTCATAACATAATCAATATATAGCATATTTCGTGTCTAATGTTCGATGTATTAATCCTTACACTGTAACTTACTATTTGAGGTAAGTAGAAGTTAATATGTAATTCACTGGTAATACTCTATCATCCCTTTCTCATGTAATTGAGCATAACTGAGCAGATTTGCATCACAATCTCTTTTTTTCACAGATACATTAGCAAATAAATCAATTCTCCTATAATTTTTATCAAAACAGTAACAAAGCATTATGACAAGAAAATATCAATGTAAAAGAAAACAAAAATATTTCGTGAATTTATAAATGCTTCAATAAGCATAAAAATGGTTTAGCTAAACAATTATGTAAAATTTTGTATATAGTTTTTAAACAAAAATTTTAAATCTTTAAAAATTACACGATTATCTTTCGTAAATGATATAATATACCTAAAAGTAAAGTTACATCTATTTCCTTTTGAAAGAATAATTTGTGCACATAGATTACACTTCTATTAATGATCTAGTCCATTATATTTAAAAGATAAGATTTGTTCAGAATAATGAGAATGCATATAATGAGTTCTTAAAACTTGTTAGTTAACTAAGGGATTTTTTTTTCATTTCCATTTATACGAATAGCAATATTTAAGCTTAATAAACTTATCACACGTCTTTGGTAAATCAGACGGTCGTAGAAATTTATTCTTTCATTTATCAAAATAAACATTCTTTAAAAAAATATTAGTTTCTTTTAATTAAATTTAATGAAGCAGTGGTACAATAAGATCAACATTATCATACAGTAACTGATTATGTCACTGATTTATATCACAAATCAAGTTTTACATATAATACTAATTAAAAATTGAGAGAGGAAACATTTACTTTATATATTACTTCGAAACGTTACTTCTTTCATTGCGTTATTTCAAATTCTATTAATAAAAATTAAAAATTATGTACATGGAAGTGCAGAGAAGCGTAATATGATAATCATCATTTCAGCATTTATCTACATCTATTGTCCACAAACATCTTGTATAAATACATTGCTAGTTGTAGATAATCTTATTCAATGATTATTTCAATTGTGAACAATTAAAATATTTAGATCCAAAGAAAAAAATTTTTTTAAAGAAACGATATAATAGATATTTTCTAACTGTATGGATAAAATTTTTCTAATTTCAGCTGAACCGTTTTTCATTTCTGTCATTGATTCATACTCTTACATGTGTTGTTGTGATTCAAAGGCATATATTTTATAATTTCCATTGAATGTTTCATAATTTTTACTATTTAAAGATTTTGTCATTTATATGAAATTAAATTAAAAAAAACAAAACAAATATTTAAGTAATTAAAATCAAAACAATTAAGTCTAATTCTCTGTTAGCAAACAAAATTGTGATGTTGTAAATAATTATCAAACATATCTAGCATTTCTCTAATTTTTTCATACTTATGTATAATATGTATATAAAGCTAATTGTAAGATATGAAATTTTTGAGATAGTCTTAGTTGTATAACAAGATTCATTGTGTTTCTTATAAAATAATTCGAAATTGCGTTAAATTAAAGTAACAAATTAAATTGATCAAATTACAATATCTATATTGTAAAAAAACATCTATAAAACTTTATGTGTTCATTGATATATAAAAAATAAACATTAATAAAACTATATATATATATATTCAACACAGTATATAAAGAAATCTCGCCAACATTTTAAATGAACATTTCTTTAGAACTTATTACTTGGTAAATTGGTAAGTATCAAATTTTATAAATGTCTTGATATATTTGATATACAACTGAGACTGACCGAAAACGATGAAAGACAATGGCCACAACTACAGCTTAAAATCTTATGTAGCGATGATGGCAAAAGTAAGAAACCAAGTATTAAGGCAGCGAGCGTATGGCTTTCAAATCAAATATAGATTAATAGATTAATGTAGGAACAAGAGGAAGAAAGATGATGGAGAGTGAAAGAAGGATTTTATGCATTACCTCCAGCAATAGCAGCAGTCTTTGACCCAATTTTATTCTTCTTCCCTGCTAAGAAAGAATTAAAACGTTAATAAATATTTCAATCTTATAATGAAATATATATGTTTGTATTAATATTTGAGACTAATATAGAATTTTGAGGAAAGCTTACTTGGCAGGCTGAAGGGTGCAGACTCAAAGGGATCTTCTGGTAACTCTGTATACGTCATAACAAGGCTTTCGCGACTTTTCACCCCACTGATACTGGTATTGCTCCCTCTTCTTATTTTATCAAATTCAGCACCGAAGATATGATCTTCCGTTAACTGATTAAAAGGTTGTACATCCTCAAACGGATTCCACGCCGCTACATCTGCACTCAACGATCTCCCTTCTGATCCCATTAGGCTTGAAAGTTCGCCCTGATAAAAATATAGGCAAGTTTTTAAATATTAACAATTTTCAAGCAACACACTTTCAATATCTTAGTAATTACTTGAAGATGAAGGAATATCACTAATGATAGAGAGTGCAGTGCATAAAATAATATATAATTATATATAAAAAAAAACGAGATTCTAAATATAAATAAAAATAAAATAAAATTTCATATCTCATAACTTACATATTTTTATTCAAAGAAATTTTTATTTTATTTGTATTACGAATAATTTTTCTATAAAAGAACTTTGTTTTCTTTTCGTGTACAACGTTAGATAATTTTAAAGTAAATACAAAACAGAAATTTGTCTCAATATTATAAAATATGGTTCACATTTCTTTTAGGTGAACCAATTCCGTTCAACAAAAATAAACATAAAATTGTGCGCTTCGTGTACTTACAACACGTACATGCGAGGCACTCTGTGCTATACAAGGCCTTGTATCATTTGGAAGTTCCGATGGTGTAGTCGTATCATCGGTACGTGGCTTGACCGAAGCCTCATATGGCGCTAAGAATTGAGTGGTTTCAGTTGCAAACGCTCTGTAAACATCGAAATAATTGCTATAATACAAATAAGTATCTTGATGCAAAGGAAGATTCTGATCTCTTAAAACTCTCGTACATACTCTACAAACTCTCGTCGGCGCTAATTTAAAAGAAATTTATCAAATATTTAGATCTCGTAAGCATCAACTTTGCAAATCTTCGTAAATCTGCGGATACAAGGTAAAGAGAAGAAATATATTTAAATAGCAAAATAGCTTACTTATTAAAAGCGCTCGTGTCACTGACATTCCTTCTGTGACGTGAGGACGACAATGTCGGACTGTCAGGCGGAGATATGCTTGAACTTATATTTTGACTCAAACTTTCCGTCTTATTAACCGGCTTCAGCAAAGCCGGCGGCGTCACCGTCGATGGAGTCGCCTTGTTAGGCCCCGTCGGAATGGACAATTTCGATGGTAATGAAGTGACTGGCGGATACTTTGATGACGATGGGTAACTAGGGTTGGATAGTTTCGGAAGAATCTTGCCGGGTTTAGGTGCAACGGGAGGTGGTATTTTGGTGGGCGGCGGCATCGCTCTCGCGTCGTCTTTGAACGGATCTGGGTATCCTGTAAAAGCAGCAATGTGATAAAAAGTTCACTCGATCATTTCTGATTTTATTGGAATTTGGGCGTTCCGTTATTTCGAATTACCTGACGACGGAAACAGAGCCTCCAAAGTCTTCTCGTTCACGTTCGTCGTAGCTCTTGCATCGTGCTGCCTCGATTCGAAGTAAAATGCACTCTTATCTTGAACGGTAACGGGTGATTGCTGAGTTAGAGGAGAATGACTGATCATCGGGCTCTGCGATTGACCGTATTGCGACGGTTGCGCCGGTGACTGACCAAAAGGAATATTCTGACTGGGGGTGCAAACGTGTGGCGATACCTGAACAAAATAATTACATTAATCAAGCATTCGCCAAATATATTTTTGCATTTTTCAAGCAGAGATATCGATGCTTGGGATAAGTTGGCCTTACTTGAACGTAAGAGATAGAATTTCCCGGTGTAGTTTGCGTCTGATTTCCCTGGCCTGATATTTGTCCTACAATTTGACCGCTCAAACTGATCGGTCCCGTGCTAACGGCTTGACCCTTCGGTCTTTGTCTTGGTGTCACGGACGTGCCCTCGACTGTCGTTGCTATAGGCGTAGGTTTCGGTGTTTTTACAGATGCGGATCTTTTAATATGCTCGGATTCCATGGGTGGACATGGTAATGACTCTACCGTCGGGGTTGGAACTTTCTGTGAAAATAAATTCGAGAGAACAGCATATAAGAGACGCGTTTCGTATAAACTTACCAGTATAGTTGTATAAATATTACAATCTACGTACATGTAAATTTTGCACAGGACATTCTTTGCCTTGAATTTGAAAAACAACTGCGGAAACTTGATAAATATCAGGGCGTATATCAGGATCTGGCTCAAGCATGTACCGAATTAAACAATGAAGAGCTTTGCTATATCTATAACAAAAATATTTTACATACACATCTAATCTACTTATTCGTTCATTAAGTAGCCAAAGATTTGGGCTACGTGACATACCTCGAATTATCCGGTATAGTGAAATTTCCAGATTGTATAGCGAGTGTGCTTTCACCAAACGGTAGTGTAAAAAAGCAGAGTTTATATAATAAACATCCTAAAGCCTGAAAGACAAGGATTCTATGTAAAAAAGAGTCACAATGTCGACGAGATTTTTTTAAAATTTCATTCACATATTACGATCGTATATGTGTTCGTATGCAATGAATATAAAAACGTGATCTATATTTACCCATATATCCGCTTTCGTAGTAATAGCTTTTCCGCAGTACATATCAACCATTTCAGGTGCTCTGTAGCTTAAAGTGGTATATTTTTTTATTTCCTCTTCAACCACCGCGGCGCCGTGAACGCTAGGATTAAGAACTTTTCCCGTTGCGGATCCAAAATCACACAGAACATAATGACCACTGTCAGCGAGCAATATATTTTCCACCTGTCACAAAACAATTAAATGTATCTCAAGATATTTCTAACGGCGTTACGTAATGTCCACTAAGTAGTTCACCTTGAGATCTCTATGAATTATGGGAGTTTGACAATGATGCAATCTTGAGACGGCTTCGCAAACGTCACAAAAAATTTGTAGAACTTCTGATTCATTGAAACCTGTTTGCAACCTAGACATGAGAAATTTATGCCATAAATTTTCATATCGTTAGATAATAATATTTTGCAATCAAATTGTGACATATATACATATACATATGTATAGACGTATGTGTACGTATATAAATAATTCATAAGCATAAAATTGCCCAAGTATCTAAATATTATTATAAAACAAGATGATAATGGGAATAATTATTATTCTAACCTGTTATTCATCATTTGAAGAACTTGGGATTTACAGTAAGGCATTAAAAGTAGAAGTTCATGTATTCCTCCAGTAGTGTGAGTTATGCTACTATCTACATATCCTATGATATTTTTATGACCACTCAGGTTGCTCTGTAAATAAAAGTAATTAATTCAGTCTTCATAATCTATGTAACCAAGATGTTATATTTCAATAAAAGGAGAGACTTAACAAAGCTACTACTAATTATCGCTACGACTAATTATCACTAACTAACAGCATTTCGTCATTCATAAAGATACTTACAGCAATTTGTATTTCTCTCTTGCACACGTTGAGATCATGTTCATTGTTGACGTACATTCGTTTAAGTGCATATCGTCCACCTGAAGCTTTGACCAAAAATACAATCGCAAACCCTCCTGCAACAATTGCGTCACATGAGACAAGTAGAAAAAAAAAAAGAAAATACAAATGTTTATTATTAATTATAATTAATACATATCAGAAATTATATTAAAGGAAGTAAATTAATAATAATGCAGAGCACGTTGCGCGTTGTAACTTGAGACAGATACAATTACAAGTGTGGCAATAAGAGATATGATGCGCTTTAGTATTCAAGCTTTATCTCAAAGCAAATTTGCTGATTGGACAATCAATTTCTATTTGCCAGCTCTGAATATATCGACACGTAACAAAACTCTATCATCTGGGGTGCCGCATAATTTCAGAGGAACGATTCTTGAGCGAATCCCACAGCATCGGCTGGCCAGAAGACGATCGACTGCTCATCCTAGAGCAGTAGAGCGAAAAAGCTGACGTTCCTGGGGACGAAGTGAAACGAGCACTTCACCATCAACGTATTAAGACCCCTGGGAACTAACGAGCTTAACCATGCCCACGGACAAGCTGTCTTAAAAGCTTCCTCGAGCAAGTCCCGCCTGGCACTGACTGTCCGAAAGATAATCGGCCGTTCGTCCCGACGAAGGGTCTCCACGTTCGGGACTCCTGGCCCGCTAATGAGCTTAATGACGTCCAGCAACCACCCGCCCCGGATGCGGCCGAGATCGGACGTGTTCGCGAGGACGACCGGGACGGGAAGGAGAAGAGGAGAGCGGGGCGAGCGAGGGTGGGCTAGATGTTGCGGTGCAAAATAGAACGGTGACCGAGGGGGGGGATCCACTGGAGGCTGAAATAGGAGCGCGCGCGAGAGAGAAAGAAAGAAAAAAAAGAGAGAGAGAGAAAGAAAGAAAAAGAGAGAGAGAGAGAGAGCGAGGAGGGAAGTGTGACGCCGTTAGGCGAGAAACGGCCCCCTGCGAGCCGCGTACCTTCCGCGAGGACCTCCTCGACGGTGACCGTGTGGCGGCCCACGACAAACACCTTCCCCAGGTAGCTGTTGGGCTCCTTCGACGTGTTGTCGATCTTGGAGAATAGCTTCTTCATGCTGGCACGCTACGTCGTCCTCGTCGCCGACGTCGATTTGACATAGGGCCCCTCGCGCCGCGCTGCGCTGGCGCTGGCGCTGCGCTGCTCCGCTCCGCCGAGCCTGCCGATCACCGCCCCCCGGAACGGAACGGCACGGCACGGTACGGTACGGCGCGCGATACGGTACGGTACGACAGCACGGTGATCTGGCGCGGCGCTCTCTCGCGCGCGCGGCGCTGGACCTCTCCTCCCTCGCCGCCGCCGCCGTAAGCCGTGAGCCGTCGCCGCTGTCTGCTCTCTCTCCCCCTCGCCCCCACCGCCACCGCCGCCCCGAGAGAGCGCGAAGCGAGCGAGCGAGCGAGCGAAAACGCCAGGCGGAAGGAGGCGAGCGCCCTGTCCCCGATCTCTCGTGTAACGTTGCCCCGGCAACGCGGATTGCCTCTCCCCCTCGCAACGGGATCGACCAACGCGGCGCACCTCAACCGGAGGATCGCGCCACGACGGTGATCATGATAACAGAGTCGTCAGCGTATATCGTGCGTCAACTCCGCCGCTCCACGGTCGACATGTTCGGGCCGCGGGACCGACTGCGCAGCCGCGCCTCCGCAGCGGCGACGTCGGAAACATATGTGCGCTACTTCCGGCCGAATGTCAAATGCGCCCCGCCGGTTGGGCGCCGCGCCGGCTACGGTGGCGCCGCCCGTCGCGCGCGAAAAACTCTCTCCCGCGCCGAGTTGACCAGAGTTGACCCACCGTCGCCCCGCCGTCCTACTCTCAGGTAGAACGAGAAATCACAAAGAAGTCGAAATGACTCCAAAATGTCATTTTATTACTGCATTAACGTTATTTTCACGTCGATATGATGTAATTATAATGTTTGCTCCACCTCGGATATTACAGAGGACGGTCCTTTATTTTTTAGGTTTGTGTCTTTTAGATTTATTTTCTCTTGAAAATTCACTTTTGTCCTTTATTTCTCAAGTCCTATAAAATATTCTTTATTTTAATCTTTATCGCATTTGTATTTTTTGTGTAACCCGGGTAGAACAAAAATTATAATGACAAGTAAAAATAGCGATAAAAGGCGATTTTTGGCGACCCCTTGGTTCATGTACCAAGGTTGATATTGGTAGGGGCGGAGCTTGTTTCGGTACATGTACCACTACCATGTACCACTGCTTACGCTGAAATGGATTGGTTCTTTTCTATTTACTACGTACCAGAGACTTGCACAATCAACCCTACTTCCGAGCCTGGTATAGCGTGGTATCAATCAAAACACCTCTACCACAAACTACCAAATACGTGAAAACCCCTCGTGAAAATAAAATTTGGAGCGTAAGTCGAATGTAAGGGAAGTGTGATAAAAGCGTGAACAAAACGTCTAGAGGAGTAAAGAAATTTTAACGCTTCTTTTACGCTCCGGTGTTTCAATTTTCGCTTCCTAGACGTTTTGTTCACGCTTCTATCACCCTTCGCTTACATTCAACTTACGCTCCAAATTTTATTTTCACCAGGGACGTTCTGGTACAGTTCGGTATACTTTGGTATATGAACCAAAGGATCGCCAAAAATCGCCTAAAATGACATACGAATGACATTTTGGATATCATTCGATATCATTTTGACATCTTTGTAATTTCTTGGTCTACTTGGGGGTAGGTGGCGGTGTCCTTTATTCTTCTCAAAGAAATATGATATCACCGTACCGACGAGAAAGGAACGGAAAGGAAACGAGACGTATCGTCTAGCCCGATCGTTCGAAGAAATCGAAGTAATCGGACACGCCGGCGAAGTTTCTGGACGGGTTACGTCACCGACCACGTGACCGAGGCTCTCGTGGTTTGTATCCGCGACGCAGAACGCGGGACTCAATTTGGGCGTCCCGCCCCTCCTCTCCGAGTATGAATTTTCAGTGTATTTCCCTCCTCGGCCGTCTCTCTCGCGCGAGCTGATTATGGCGCGTATTATAAATGTCGCATGTCAATTTCTGCAGGGACCGGAGCAGCGAGTTGTTCGCGACGAACGTTGTGACGCACGAGAGGTAGATCGGGGCCGACGAATTAACGCGGACAGCTGACATCTCATGCTCGATTGGTCGACGCGGCCGTCTACCTCGATTTCTTCTTCGTTTTGCACCTCGTCAGCGCACGCTACATCGACGACACGCATACCTTTGCGGGGGCAGAGACGTATTTATTGTACATTCGGCCGAAATCAACCGAAGGTTGACTGCGGCGTCTCTATGTGTGTGTCTGCTACACGTGCGCCGCTTGCATGCGCGCGACTTGCTGCCGCGTGAGCGAACAGGCGAGGCTTCTCACTAACGGACTAACGGTTTTAATCCTAGGAGGAGAGTGTCGCGGCATGAGACCTGGCCCTCGGAGACACGGGTATTTGTTGAAGCGGGAAGGCGAAAGGGACTCGTACTTCTGTCACAGTGACTCGTAGTTGCAAGTGGACGAGCGCGAATGAGGCGAATGCAGAGCGATCGCTGGCTACACAGCTCTGGGATCTCGTTTCGATTGATACACGATACGTTGTTATTTATTGTTGTGCGAGACGGAAAAGGACTCCTTGAGGATAGCAACGTTACTTTGCGTATTTTTGCCTAGACACGTAAGTTTTTTAACTCGTTTAATTCTATTAGATGGCACATTATCATTGATTTTTAACAATCAAATTAATAACAATTTCTATTTTTCACAGTGCCAGAGAGACGCAGGAAAAAAACACTTGCCTTCGTTTGTTATACATGTGTAGGATTTTATTTCTATTAATGATGTCACATGCAATGTTTTATTACTCAGTATTGTACGAGAGAGCTTTTCGAGGACTCCGACCTTATTCACATAAAGTCTAATTGCAAGAGATGAACCAATATGTAAGTCTATTTTTTGTTTGCCAAATCTCTAATCGGAGACATTGTAAATCGTTTCATTTGTTTGTCACAGTGATTGAGAGGCAAACGAGAGGTGTCCATTCATTATGAGCGAATCTGACGACTCGGATATCTTGGCCGATATCGAGGCTCTGAATGAAGCTTTAGCCTTAACCGCGAAAAAGAAATCCCAGCAACATGACAGCGGCCAACAATTCAACAACTCGGATTATGAGAATTACGAGGATATTGAGGATAATGAAGACTATCTCAACTATCTCAATACGAATCGGCATATCGACGAATCTTTAAACGCTTACGAAATTAATACAAAGTTAATCACGGGCTTGACAATAGCCAAGAATAAATTGACTGCATTATTAGAAGAATGTGAGGAGAAGCTAAAACTCCTGGACGAGAAAATGATGGAATTAAAGAGTCAGTCGAACCCAACTTACAAATTGGCAATCAGCAACGCTGGTATGCCATATTTCAAGGACAAGGATTACTTCAGCGCTCCCAAGAATTACGACACCAAGCTGAAGGAAGCCCGTGGCGAGTTGTTTATTCCGTTTTTGAAGAACCCGAGCCGCTGGACGGGAAGTGACAGAATAACGCTTTTAAATGCCATAAACAACCAAGCTATCGAATCGGTACTGTGTGGAGAATTCAACAAAGGGGCCAACGTGTCTACGTCTAATAATGAAACTAAGAACACTCAACTGGTGCTCCCCAGAAATTTTAACGAGATGGTAGGACCATTGGGTAGCAGAGAGTTTGATTGGCATAAGATTTCTGCTATGGATTTCGACAATAAGCATTCACCAGGCGAATGCCGAGCCATGTGGAATATCTACCTGCATCCCGACTTCAGGAAGAACGAATGGACGAACGCGGAGGATAATAAACTACTTAGGTGTGTAAGAGAATATAAAAATCAAAATTGGGACGCGATTACGCAGAAACTTGGAACAAATCGTAGCGCCTATCAATGTTTTATTAGATACAATACCATCAAGAAAGTGCCATCGGCCGGTTATCCTTGGACCAGGCAGGAGGATAGACATCTCATAAAAATTGTAAGCGCACTCAGGATCGGAGACTACATTCCCTACACCGAGCTGGCCAATCACATGCGGTACAGGACCAAGCAACAAATTTATGTACGATGGATGTACAGGAAAGCACCGCATTTGAAGAAAGGTAGATTCACTTCCGCGGAAACGTCGACTCTCATGAAAGCGGTGCAGAAATATGGCAAGAACTTCACTAAAATTGCAAACACCGTTATGCCACAGCGAACTTCGGTACAACTCCAAGAACGTTACCAGACGGTAATGACAAAGAAAAATGCAAATCTATGGACACTGAATGATGATACAACATTAATTAATCTGCACCTGAAATACCGTAATGATTGGGCCAAGATAGCTACACGTTTTTCTACCAAGTCAAGAACACAAGTGAGACATCGGTATTCTGCATTGTTAAAATATATACGAAGAGGTATCAGTCTCGAACGTATACCTAGACAATCCGCTCGAAATAAAAAAGATTTAATTAATCAGAAATCGTCCAGTAATACGGTAAAATTTGACAATAAAATAAAGCTATTACAAAGCACTTCTGATATTCGATCAAGATTGTATGAAACTCTTTGTTTTCCACCTTCAATTAAATGCAATAATTCTGAATCTGAAGAAATTTACGACATCGAACATCTTGTGTATAATACTAAAAAGTTATACAACATATTGAATTTATTAAATGCCAATCTTAATATTTCAGATGATTCTGTAAATTATGTACGTTTAAATAATAGAGAGAGACAACTTTTAGTTTCTTTAAAAGAGTATATAAATACATCAAGGAATAACGAAATACCGAAGAATAACGAACTAATAGAAAATTTTAGAATACGAATGTTCGGTTACGACTCAGAAATTAGTAAAAGTGATTTCTTTATACCGCCGCTTCCATTTGATGGATATGTAAGGACCAAAAAGAGTCAAAAGAACACGTCAAAAAACATAAACTATGATATAGACTTCAACGAAAAATTTCTTGTTGATTTGCCTACAGAATTCTCCATAACTTCCTGTACACTTTCTTTTGTTAATATCGAGGAAGAAATTCAATTTCACAAATTTGGTCAGTTTTTAACAAATCATAATTATAACCAACAAAATGTCGATTTATATAAATCAATGAGATGCATCTTTTCTTTTGCTAACAAAAGCACTTCAAACGAAGCTTTATTAGAAAATAATGAACTAAATGTAAAATCGAACACAAGTCTGTCAGATTGTACAAGTTTGAATGAACAATTAAGTAAGGAAATTAACAGTATTTTCGCAGACGAAGATGAAGACATAAGTAATATAATTCTGCCAAATCAAGCGACTTTATTAGGTTTGAAGAATTTATTTCTTTGGAAATTACTATACGACTGTCAAGATGAATCTCGTCAACCATGTGAATCAATGGTGTTGATCGGAAATGAGCAAAACGCAGGACAAACGGCGACAAATTCTCTATCCGTGCGAACGGAGAGTGCTGAATATCAGTTATTGCGAACTCGCCTATTAAAATTATTTAAAATTCCCATAGGTTTGTCGAACGTCATATTGCGAATAGATGAGCCAGAAATGTTATTTTCACCAAAGGAGGAACCGACCGAAAATTGTAATTCAATTAGCCTTTCAACTGTTTCAAAGAAAAGAAAACTTGACGATACAAACCCCGTACAACTAAATAAAGATAGCTCAAACGTTCCGGCTAATAGCGATTTTCAACTCGACTCAGGGATTACTACGCACATCCGTCCCTCAGTACGTAGCCGCAAAATGTGTCGCCAAAAAAGTATAAAACGAAAAACAAAATCGTCACAAAATAACGCATAGTTCTCGATATTTTTAAGTCAACATAACACTTTCTTGTAGGAAGCATTAAAATTTTATTTCTCTGCAAACATTGATACATTTTCGTTTACATTTCCTTTCATACTAAAGTAAATGGGCGTAGAAAAAAAAGACTAGCTTTTATTTATTACAAATATACTTTTCAGAAAATAATTCATAATGTATTACATAACTGTGATAATTAACAATAGTAATCTGGAAAGTTTAGAATATATATATTTATACATGTATGTAGTATATAATTATAAGTAGGATATAAAATTACATTGATAGATTTTTAGGAAGGCCATAAGAACGGCTACTCTAATAAATGTTTGAACAAATGTACGTTTATCGAAACCTACTTACAACGTGTGTAAATGTCAAGAAACATGTAAGATTTGTAAAAGACGTTAGAAAAAATGCAATAGCAATGAGTTATATACGAAAATATGCTTTATATGTACCAAAGTATCTCTTTCCGTTTCTTTTCATCATGAATATATTTTCTTTTGTTTTAGCATAAATACTTACAACAGTTCTTAAATCAGCAAAACTAACGTTAATGAGCAATGCAGTAACAATGAAATGAGAGATTCAATTTATACATACATGTATTACAAATCATATCACACACTTTTTGTAACAAATGAACACAGAATGAAATACAGATTATTAACAATGTAAATGAGATCTGTATATATATATAGTATGAATTTTTGCACATATTGGTTTATCAGATACGTCAAATCCTCTAGTAAATATTAATTCATATAAAATGAAATGCTTTTCCGTTTTCTCTTACGAGTTATCTTAGTAGATTTATCTTTAATGCATTATGTTATTATACATGATATAATAGTTAATATTGTCTAACAGAGAGATCTATTAGATGGAAGGAAGAAATGCAGATGTATATCTTACATGCAAAAAGTATCTTGTGTCTCTAAGTACACTATGCAAATAATTTTCATTTAGTTGATATATTTTACAACTTACATTTTATATCTTGTTAATATTGAATATATTGTAGCTTTGTAACTTAAGTTTTTATAATGATTATTGCTCAGCAACTATTTCTTTTTCGATACCGAACCGTAACTTGATACGATTACCGTGCAACCGGCTGTGAAAACGCCCCATAAAATTAGACTCGGTTCTACTCCTCTGACCAAAGATCTAAGGTTGTCCAAAAACAATTTGAGTAATTCATTTTCGACCTTAAAACCCGGCTTTTCCTGAAGAATCTTCATTCTTGTCAGATATTCGATAAACGGAGGGTGATTTTGGCTGAATATTGGGAAATATTCTCCTATTTTTTCTCTAGTCCACCAAGCACGAGATCTATATACACAAAAACAGTGAGAATAAATTATACATTATTCTAGTCTATAGATTCAGTCATAGATGTAATCATATATATTTGAAGTATATATTAGATTGTACTTACGTTTGGCTCCATGGCGTATAATGATAATAATAAAGACTAGCTCTAACATATTTCGGAGGCTTGTCTCGGAATGGATTTTCAACATTATTCATTAGTGCCAATACCTCGGGCTGTCCGCTCAATAAACGATATGCTAGCGACATTAACCACGGATTTTGATGATACGTGCCTAAAGCAGCGAACCACATTTGCCAATCGAGACGAGGCTGATGAGGTGCTGCAAGAAAGATTGTTAAAGTACTTTTATTTTGCACAATTAATTTATTAACAAGTCGAATGTATTTCGGTTGTAAAAAGAAACGCTTAATCCATAAATATGTGAAAATATCTCACCAACGAATGGTAATGAATTGTTAACATTTCCTGGTTTATACAAAAACTCGTATTCCTTCCAGGGTCCTTCAATGTTGTTGCTTCCTTCTATCACAACCTCAGGTCTACCATCGACTCCCGTCATACGGCGGAATAATCCGTAACTGTTTACTATATGAAGATGATCCACTTTCGCATGTAGCTGCCTCATTACGGGTAATGTCGAGTTAAACGATGAATGCAAACTGAGATATGGTATCTGCAAACATTTATTTCACACTTTATATTTATGTAATGTTACGTATCGCGCTGTGCTTTCAGTAAATATAAACTCAGATATGCTTAAAGCTGCCTGGTAATACTTACAATACTTATACCGAAAATCAAACTTATAGCACAAGTGACACAGGCACTCGTGAGAATCATCATTCCTGTCGCCAGTTTTACTCTCGGCGCTTTAAACAAAGCTATAAAATGGGGAACGATAGAAGCGATCGCATTCGCTAGCGCTATTACGAGAGATGCTAGACCGACGGATATAGAGCATAACACCATGATAGGTAAAATAGAATCAAGTTGCTTTGGTGTGAATTCTATAAAAAAAAAAGTACAGTTATAATCGATGCTAATTAAAAGGTCAAATTATTAACACTTATCAATAAGAAAACAACATGTACCGATATTAGATTCAATGGTCCAATTGTCCATTATCTTAAGACCAAAGTATTTATATGTCAGGTACAATATTCCTCCATAAACTAATACAGTTATTAGGATAGAAAAGTAATTCTTAATACGGCTCTTATCGCTACTTTTACGTTTGTAAAAGAAGAACTGATCGTCTAGCAAGGATATGCATAGACAAATGGTAAGGAAGTTAAAGAAACTGTAGTTTCCAGTAGCGATAATGCCAACTTGTAGAAGCACCTGGAACATTAAAATATTATTTTAAAAGAAGCCAATCAATCGACTAATTGACACAAATAGATACATTGTTACAGCCTATTGTAGACAATCACTACATACCTGCAAATAAAATGCTATTAATCTCACTCTTCTGTTTGGGAAGAAGAATAAAATTGGTACACCGATCTCAATCACATATAAAGCAACGTTGCTTAATCGAAGTAACCATGTTGGCAAATGATGTATGTACCATGACAGGGGAGTTGGAATACATTGCGATTCAAAATGAACATTTAGAGCTGCAAAACCAAAAATAATACATTATAGTTAACATATACATATTATAGATACATATTAGATTTTGTGAAAATTATTTACCATCCAACTTCCACCAGAGTGGACAGTCTGAAGTGAGTTTTACTACTCCACTAGCAAACATGAGGCGAAAAAGTAACCAACGCACGGCCCAGAGTGTCACATCGTCGGTTGGCCTCCCGCGATAAGCGTACCAAAGCGGTGCTACAAATATACTTAGAAATCCAACCTCCAGTAGTAGAATGTCCCTGCGAGATAAATGCATACACAAGATTTAATTATCCAGCTATTAAATTATTGATATAATCAGATAATTTTTATATTATTGTGAATACATATATATTTACAAAAGTATAGACATCAAATAATGTATATTTTACTTTTTAGTTGTAGTACAAAAAAATGTATTCATGAACACATGTCAGAGATTCAGCAGGATTGAGAAGTCTAAATATAAATAAATAAATATATATATATATATATTTAAAAAAACAATACAACTCACCATTGGAAGAACATGAATGTTTGACCGATCTGATATAAAGAATAATACAGCGCCCATAGCCCTGCGAATACTGGTGCCATACAGAATTTCTGCGAGACGAATCTACAATCGAATGCAATTTCAGGCATTAGCAACTGTGCTAAGATTTCACATGAGAATTACAGCATTTATATTTAATAAATGCAACAGAATCTATGAAGGGCAAGTATTATTTCTAGACAGATTGCAAGTATCCCTGTATTAAAAATATCCCCTTAATCTTGTCACTTTGAAATGTACCCAGCAAAGGAGAAAATGGTCCCAAGGAGAGCCAGCACATCCAGCATGTACTCGACGTTCAGGCCCAGATACGGCGCCAGCCACAGGAGCGTCGGCTTCTGCCTCATCTTATTGAACAGCGGCCCGCGTGCCTTGAGATCCAGCTGCGTCCTGGCCGGCAGAATCCCATTGTCGCCATACAGTCCTGTACCATTTCATTAATTAGCAACATCGCAACACTCGAATCCTCCCGAGAGTGGGGCTCGTTACGTGCATATCTTAAGATAAACCTTATATATTTTTTTACGCTCCGCAATTATATCGTAAGATTATAATCGATTCGTCGCGTAGGCGGATGGAATTCCGTTGCGCAACGACGCAGGAAGAGACGCAATTGTGCGAATAATCGGAACATGAAGGACTGTTGTCCTGAGGAGTGCCGCACACAAGCGTCGCCTCGGTCGGACGTTTTATCAACGAGTACGTGGCACAGGAATCAAGGCGTTCCGCGGTGTTTCCACGGGGAAGATGGAAATACAGGGAGAAAAGCCGCGACGCACGGTCGGCGTCGGTGCGGCGTGCCTCACCTGGAATCTGCACGTAGAAGCTGAGGAACGCGAACAGGTATACGATGGCGATCCCGCGCAGGAACAGATTACGGGTGTATCGTAATTGCAGCGCCATGGCACAGCGATTGTGAGCTTTTCTGTGAGAAAGTCCGCATTTAACGGACGGTATCACGGGGGGGAAGAGTAACGCGCGACCGAACGCCGCCGGGTTCTGAACGCGACACGCACGCACACCACTACGCCCGCTGTATACACAACGATCTCTGACGGACTCTGATTTGTCCGTTCGACGCGTAAATCGCGCGACCACACGCGCACACGTCGGCACACGTATATGTATGTACACACGGCTTCATTAACACTTGGCTATGCTAACTGCACTAGTTCAGAGTGTCTTTTTCTTTCCGATATGGAAGCACGTGGAAAGAGAAAGATACAGTCTGACACAAGTGCAGTTAGTACGGCCAGGCATTGATGGAACTGTCTGTATGGATCCGCCAAACGATAACGGCTCCGCGAAATTTCTTGGATAACGAGGCGACTGCAAGCGCGGTTTACGGAAGCGTGTTAAAATTACAGACGTTTATTTCTATCAATGTAAATTAACTTTAATCTTTAATTTAATTATTAAGAATATAAATTTTAGAAGATTTAATTAACTATAATGAAATTTATTAATGAATTTTAACTATGAAACTTAATAATTTGATATAAAGAAATATTGAAATAGCGATAAATTTTAATTGCATCAAAACTTTTGAATATTAGAATTAGTTATAATCATAAGTATTTCTTTTTATTTAATTATTAAGAACATAAGTTTTAAAAATTAACTATGAAAATTAATAATTAAATATAAAGAAATAATATAGTTATAATTTTTTAGTTATATCAAAATTTTTGAATATAATTAATAT
>VBVR01001433.1:0-24598 GCA_011638315.1 Tetramorium parvispinum | reverse complement strand
GTGAAGGGTAAGAGGGGGGGGGGAGGGAGAGAATATCGACATGTCGAAAAGGTAATACACTGCAATCCACTCAGTGTATCGCCCCATCGATTCCCGTTAGCTTGCAGGACCCGCCTGAGTCAAGTCGAACTCGTCGCACCGCTTGTCGCGTGTCCATTCGTGTACCACGCGCACGGTGGACACCCGCTTGCGAGTGGTTGCAGATTTCACGTGCTCCTCTGACAGGCTTCTTCTGCACAAAGCTGCTGCATGCTATGGGAAATATACGGGCACTCAAGAAGCAGGTTTCGCTCTTCCCCTCTTCATTCACGATGATTTTTTTGGCACCGAATTTTTGTATCTCTCTTTCTTCTGAATAATTATGTGTCTGATTGCACATTAATTACTTGAGATAAAGTTGAAAATCTTTTGAATAGCGAATATTAGATCAGTTCAGGATCGAAAAATCAAATAGTTATTGCATGGAAATTGACTTAATTAAAAGCGCACGTTTCGGCGAAATTAAATTTCATGCTTGATTGACATGCCAATTAAGACATAGTTTATTATACTACAAAATCAATCATAAAGCATAAATCATTCGTTATATTCATAAATTAGAAAAATATTACAATATTTCAAATTGCCGATGAAAGATTAGCAGTCATTTATAAACGAAGACGCGCACGCGCTACGAAATAACAATTCCGGCGCACCGTATGTTTCGAATTCGCACGTAACGTTCCACGAGGAGATAAGCCAATCGTAGGATTCGTTGCGCAAAATGCCTCCCTCTCTCATTTGAATTTGTAATCTTTTATTCGCACACGAAGCCAGCGGGGGCTGGCCACCTGCGCTCATCATTCGCCGCCAAGATTAAGTAAGCGGTTTCGTTACGTTTGAAGAATCGCACCACGTGCAATACTGTCGGAAAACACGTGTCTCAAAATAAATAACAATCTGCTTTACTTTATTGTAGAATTTTGTATTTCTTAATGCGGCAATTTCTTTTACTGAATAAAAAGAAAATAATAGCATGCGTGATTTCTAATATGTGTATAAACTATTTAAGCCACATGTATGATATTGTTTAAATTTCTTTTTCGTTTTATTTTAGTATTTTATTCAATTGTTAACAAATTATTAATATTTATATTTATTGTGTGCTTACGTATATAAATTCTCAATTAATCTCGAAAGAAGACGTTACAATCAATAATTTGGACAAAATCTTTAGGAGACGAAAGTTTATTTAAGAACAAAATTTTCGGGCCATTATTGGTTTAAGTTTATGAATATATAGAACGTGAGTTGATGAAAAATTATTACTATCTTTATTTATTACAGAGTTCGTATGTGGATGGATATAAGAGCCGATCGATCGCCTCGTCCACCAGAAAAATGGATGATTCGGACTATTCCTGAAATCGGTCAGAGACGCGTGCACGAAGGATGCACCTAAGGATGCACCAACCGGAACGAGCACCCGACACACGTTCGTGCGCGGATACAACCGACTTCCCTTCCCCTGGGCAAAAAAGGTAAGCGGATCCGTCATTGGCGTACGGTTAATATTTCTTAGACGGCAACATGTCAGTATAAAGAATTTGAAATTCTGACTAATAATTTTGTTGAAGAAATTTAATTATTCCTTCAAATTATCTAATCACACTTTTATTTGAAAATTATTTATCTACAATTTTTTTTCCGATAAATTTTTAATGTATATACGCGACACAAATTCATTCGTAGCTAGATGAGAGTTTACAGCTTAAAAAGAGCTAAAGAGAGCTTAAAAAAGATTACATGACAAGAGATATTACAACATTGCGAAAGAATATTTGTGAAAGTATTTGAAAGACTTCATTTAGTTATAAAGAGGTAAATCTTCTTCTCCTCCTAAAGAAATATTATTAGTAATTTCTATTGTTTATTGTACTGGAAAGGACTCGTAAAGTCTTAACAGTCGTTTCGACAAACAATTTTACTTGCGGATCGAAGGTGAAGGATGATTACGCCAATGTTTGGTGAGCACGTGACTCAGGCACACGCCGGCACGCGCCACGTTTCTCACGGAGAGCACGCGCCTCTCGCTTACTTCGCATCTCGCTCCCTCCCTCGATTTCTTACTCCCGCACTTTGTTTCTTAACTGCTTCTCTCTTTTTTTTTCTCTTTGTCTCTTACGCAATTTCTTTCTTTCCTGTCTTTCTTTCTATCAAGTTCTAATACATTCGCTCCTATTTCGCGTCATCTATTTTCTCTTTGTACGCCGCACTATATCTTTTTTTATCATTTTTTTCTCGAGTTGTAATCTTAAGCTCTGCACTTTGGACGATCTATTCACAGCAGATTTCAATTTAATAAAATTCTCATTTTATATGCTATTTATATAAATATTATATATCTTTTAATTCTTTAAATATTTTTATGTTATAAAAAATTATTCATTATTGTGACATTTATTATGACAGAAATTAGATTACCTAAAGTGGAGTTTAGTTTCTCTCGTAGCAATTCAACTATTTTTTGTTATTCCCGTTATTTTTTCATAATTTTTAAATTTTCTTTTCGATTTCTTCTCTTCCTTTTCTTTCGCTCAACATTCAGGATCTTTGTTTTCTCCTTATTGCTCTGCATGGAATTTTCATATGAACTTTATTAATTCTTTACGTTTAACTGTTATTAATGGCAATTGCAAAGAGATGATAATTGAAATATTTGAAAAAGTAATGCTTGAGATAAAAATGTTAAACCCGGAAAGAGTAAACAATAAGTCTCGTCATAAATGGATACAAAAAGTGACCAAACGTGAAAGTACGCTGCAAGTAACGAACGCTTGTCGGATTCGATACAGGAGTGTCATTGTCGTATGAAAATCCTCGCTTTGCCGTGCGACATGCATTATTCAATAAGCGGATTCACGAGAAACGCGTAACACGTTCTCCATACTACTTATGTATGAAGGTACCTGCCGCGTGCAGAATTTTTAAGAGAGACATTTTCAATCCGTTTTTTTTACGGGATTCATGATATAATATTAGCGCTCATTCGATTTTGGAAACTCATACACGTATACATATTTTTCTGTCTGGCAATATGTATTTTATACATATTTATGAATATAAATGAGTTAAATTAATTGACGATTATAGTTTCTGATCAAAGATATCCAGCAATAATTATTACTTATGCAACCAAATTCGTTTTTTCTTGGTATTTTAAAGAATAATTTTAATTTTAATTATTTAAAAACTAATTTGTCATATATATTAATTATATTTAATATATATGCGTGATAAAAAATACATATGTTTAAAGAACGCTATGTAAGGTTTATAAGTTTTGCATAGCCAATCATTATTTAGAAATAAAAAAATGAACTTAACAGCTAACTTAAAATAAACTGATACCTTAGAATAAACCGATTTTTGATGAGCCTTTATATAGGGCGGTTGTATAGTGCTTTGACGTCACGACGACGCGTATACGCATTCGCGTGCGTGTGCGAAGCGAAGGAGCAGCTGCATGCCAACGGTCGTGTACGCCCGCACACGCTTTGCGGAGAATGGCGATTAAATAAAACGAGAAAGAGCGTACGTGTGAAGGCGGGTTAATGTCTCACCGGTAGCCCGGAAGCTTCAACGATATGCTACAACAAAACACTTTACTTACAATTAGACCTGTACAATAGCGGAGTACCGACACTTCGTTTTCGACGCCGAGTTACATTTAGAATTGGCGCTTTGCTGCATAAATGTCAGTATATTGATATACATTTATAAAAATTACTACTTTTATTATTCAAAAATATTTTTAAAGCATTATTTTCATTTTATAATAATATAGATACATTGTGTATTAACAAATACATATTCAAAATATTAACATGTACACCTTATTACTTTATAGTTTATACAAGATACACTGAAAAAAATACTGACTAAAAACGGACGAATCAGAAAAATCTTGTAGGATTGATCAAATATTCTGGTTATTATAATAAAACTACTTTATAACTTATAATAACCAGAATTCCTGTTATAATAATAACCAGAATATTTTATTAAGTCTTCAAGATTTTCTGATTTGTCCGTTTATAACTAGAATTTTTTTCAGTTTATATTTCACTATATAGTACATACAGTTTTGCCTTAAAAATAAAATTCTTACAGTTGCTCTCGAGCAACTGATTTTTAAAAGCTGCTTTTAAGAAGCTCTTCCGCAGTTCGTATAAAAACATAAGAAAAATATATAATATGTTTTCTGGCATTATAAATTGAGAGACCGTGTGTCCGCGACATATGCCATGCAATCGCGACAACGACCGCCGGATTCAAACGGCCTCTGTCCAGTTAAACCACTTACACCACGACGAGAGCCGGTTAAAAGTCAGCACGTCGTGGATGGAAACATCTGGTTCAGGTACTGCCATAGGTGGAGGCCAGCGAGCGCGTGTATGGTGGCCGTTCATCCCCTGCAGGGTGATTAAATGAAGCATCACGATTCATGAAGGAGACCAACCGTGAAACCCTGTACCCCTATATCGCTCAAAAACTTTAGACAAGAGCAGGGTATCGAGAAATCACTCATCTAAGTTCAACGCCACATTCTTTACCACTTAGAAATATATTATTCGATTAAAAAAGATGAAAAGATGAAAAAGTCCCGGCTGCTTCCATTTAATATCTGGAATTGAAAAAAGATTTGTTGCTCATATCGAGAAAATTCAAAAGCGAAGAACTAATCTGAATGGTTTGAAAGCGAACTTGAAGCATTCAGTATTGTACAAATGAATGGAATTCAAATCAATAGCGCTCGTAATCGCATCGCGCACGACGTTGTTGAGCAACGGGTGAAAATGTTGATAGTATCAAAGTGACGAGTTTTAACACATCAGCATTAACCTTAATAATTGTTAGCCTGAATTGTGTGAGACCCACGCGAGGCTATAAAGGAATAATTATCGCGACGCCGGCATCACTTTTACCTACTTGGCAGAGCGTTCTTCGAACACGTGTCATCACTTTATGGCCGGTCTCGCTAAAATACGATATTATCTTTACATTTATCCACTCATAGCCCAAGTGGCTTTATTGCCACTAGAAACGCCAGCCTCGAGGTACAATATAGCGTGTACACACATCGGATGATTTGTGCCTAGCCGTAAACCGTGTGTCTACTCTTAACATTTACACCTGCGCCGGCATCTACATTCTACATCTACATTCGTTAACGTTCGTTAAATCAAGCGCGTATCGCGCATTTAAAATTGATTGGCGCAGCGTAATGGTTTTCGTTATTATTAGCAGTGAAATTGATAATTTCAAGATCAAGATTATGGATATGCGCAATTATACTAATGTAATTCTCTTTTAATTCTCTCATATTAATGAATTTAGTTATTACAAAAATTATTAAAGATAGATAGATAGAAGGTTGATACATCATCTCATTTACTTAGAAATCTCAATTAGGTTTAATTCTTTGTTCGTGTGTGAGAGACCGTGCTATCGATTTAAGAGGAAGGATCAAGCAGACGAGTACATACAATTGGACACGCTAATATCTCTTTTGCGGACGACTCGCGATTAATTTATTTCTTTGAGTAGCGAGCACTTCTCTTATTTATTAACACTTCTTTAAACGAATTTACAGTCTCCTGTTAATTTTTTGGTTGTCCCACAGTAATCTTAATTGCTCCCTCGAAATCGCGCAAAGTTTCGCTCGTTTTTCGCGGGGTAGCCCAGATTCCGAACCGTTGGCTCATAATAAGCACACCGAGCACACGTATGTCAGTGACGGTAAGAAAAATGATTCGTCCGACGTGGATTAATTTAATCCACGTCACGAGGAGAGACGAGAGAGGAACAAAAAAAGTCTCTCTCTCTCTCTCTCTCTCTCTCTCTCTCTGTTCATCAATACATGAAGAAGCGTAATTGTAGCATTTAATAAAGAAATGACACACTAGAAGGAGTATTCGGGTCGACGCGCTCGCGTCTTGCACGCGCACATAAACGCACGGACTGGCCCCGAATTTACGAGCGCGTGCTACCGCAGATCCAGAAGGGAAAATTGGTCGCGGTGTCCATCCGTCGTGCGTAACGGGTAATTAATGTCCACCTTCGCTTTTTGCACGATCTTCGCGCTCGCTCCACGTGTCTTCACCTCATTATAGTGCATTTCAATGGCACGGCGCCGCACGTGGTAGTGATTGGCGTCGATTTCGCATCGTAGATTGATTATTTTTAGCGTCAAATCCAGAGAGCTTCAAAATATTGTTTTATACCTTCTAATTAGTAATGACTAATGACACTCACCATTGTTATATTTGACAGAGAAAAATTTATATCTCTTTTACAATATTATTGTTTATTTTGAAGCTTCGCGGATTACGTTTCGTTTTGAATACGTTATTAGTTAATTCCACTTCATTTATATAACAGGATAATTACTGAGTTGAAGAAGGGGGATGAATTTTATTAAAAGAATATCTCATTTATGCAAGGTAATAAAATTGGAGGGCGCGCGTGCGCGCGTAGATTGCATCGTCCGCAATAATAACGGCTAGAGAGTATTCGAGAAAATCTCGGAAGGAATCCTGGAATACTCATCAGAGGCACGCGACTGGCACACGACGCTCGGCAAGGGGGTGCGCATAAGGTGCCCTCTTTTTTTCGGACCGCCCTTCGTGTATGAACACGAGTGTCTGTGTGCGGTACGTGTTTGGACGCGCTCGAGGAACCATGGTGGATCCGGAGAGTGGTTACTCGGTGTCATCTGGCAAGCAGAGGAACCGACGGACCCCGAAAGCACATGGATGTTTTTGCGTCCTCGTGTGCGTTTCTACTTATAGCGCGATGCCTGTGCGTGTCGACATAACGGTCGGATCAGTCGATTCGAACCGATACTACAGCCGGTGTACAGCGTGCGTGGCAGAGAGAGCGTTGCGAGATTCTGTTTCACCCTGCATTTAAATTTAGGCGCTGGATTTTAACGCGCGTTAATTACAAGTCCATTCGGTGCATCGCCTTACCGATGAGTTTTGACAGATCAATTTAAAATTGTCATCGTAAATTTCATATCGCTAAGATTAAAATCGTGATCCGAAGGAGGCCCAATATTTCGTTTAATATTGTCCGCGTCAATTTTTAGAAAGATAATTCATCACTTTGATGCTATCAGTAATTAGAGTTGTGAGACGGTTAAGAAAAATGTATAATAATTTGACTTTTTAATAATAATTGTCATAATATATTATTGCGGTCGTAATTTCTCATAAATTTCAAAATTGTACGCGCAATTATATATTTTTATATATATATTTTTTACAATATTACTTTTCACAAATGTCATTTGTAATTGTCGGAGCGGCACACTGTACATTTGCGCGATACGATTCACTTCACTGATCTGGAGCAGTTAATGAGTTAACCGCACACACACACGCGGTACATCAGCGCGATGTGCCCAATGGTTTTTAATACCCTAATTGAAAGAAGCTGATGAGCCATGGCATTCTCGACCAGAGAATTGGGATAATCGTATAACCTGCCGGAACGACGAAAAAGGTACAAATGAGGAAACGGAATGGCCGACATGAAACCTCATTTCATTTGGCTGCATTCGATTTAACTTTTTTAATTAACATCGCCATATGTTGTACTCTGATTCGGACGTGCGTGATGTTGACTGCGATTTTGTAACATGTGCCCAAGGGATTCTAAAATGATAATGCAGTAAGCTAAAGTTAAATAAATATACTATTTATTTTTATATACAGAACATATATATTTTATATATATGGTCATATTTTTATATATAATCTAGAAAGTATCATTTTTTAGAACGGTTTTCCTTTTTCCTAATCCATTTTTCTTAGAAATTTTTTTCATTCAACATTTTCTTAGAAATAATGAATAATGAAGATAATGCAAGATATATTTATAATAAATTTTATTATATAATTACAATTGTGATATAGATGTGTATTCAAAAAGTATACATACAATTTAGTATTTTAATTAACTTTCCCTTCAGATGGGCATGTCTCGTATCTTTAAAATAACAAATTACGTCATATCTTTTCAATATATATTATTTTCAATATATTAATATTTAAACAAAATACGAAAAAGAACAATTCCTTGATCACTTTGGAAGAGAATAAATATCTATATTCTTTTATATCAATTTTTTTTAATTCTCACGATTTAATAATGCGATAAGATAGAAGCACGCTTTAAAGGAAGGGGAAAGAAATAAAGATATGCATTTTGCAGATTGAGAAGAAGAAAATTGAGAAGACATACGCCGATATAAATACAGAGATCCGACTCTGCCATTCAGGAAACGATATTAACGATTCGATTATGCTTTCTCTCTATCTCTCTTTTCTTCTCTTTTCTTCTCGCTCTCTCTCGCCAATCCGCTGCGCCGTGGGTGGCAGTCATTCTGCAGCTTCCACACGATGTGCACGAGTAATATACCATGTATGTACGTATGTATGTGCATACATGCGGCGAGAGCGATACGTTTGCACATGTACGTTTCAGATTTACCGGATAGTCTTTCAACCACATATTCTTTGACCATTTTCGAGACGACTTTATCTTAAGGAGAATTTGATAGGGCTTGATTTTTTCACTTCTGGCACTAATTATCCTAGTAATTTAGCATTAAATTGAATTTTTATTATTGAAGGAAATACCTACAAAATGAGAAATTCGCAATATGCATTATACTTGGCGCAATTTTTATACAATATGAATTAATTATATAATTAAATTTTATAAAATTCTAAAATGACAATAATCAAGAGTGAAAACATTTATCAATTTTTAACTAATATTTCTGCAATAGAATGCTCGTTACGCAAATTGATGGATCGTAAAGGTTTTAAACTGATGTTCGCCATGTATGACAATGGTTATACAATATTGAGGACCAGTTTTTTTGACCAGCGTGACTTTCGCGATATCGAGCGCGACTCGTATTTTCCGCAAAAAAATTTTCGTACACACCTTAATTGGACGCTATCGTTTCTGGACGATCTTGGGTAATGAGCACGCGTATTAAAGGAAATTTACGTTACGTTTCAAATGCGATACTTCAATCAACAAGGATCGAATCATTTCCGTTTCGATGAAATCTTAATGTTGGAAGAAGTGAAAAGTAGTTTATGATTTTTATTAAATCTTGATATTTATCCTGATGATTTTCTGCGCAAAAATAATTATCGATAATTATAATTATACAAAATATCTTATCAATGCATAATATCACAATAGTTACTCTGAAGACTAACTTGAATTAAAAATTCTGATATAAAAATGATATAACGTTCGAGTTATAAGTTGGTTGGATGCTATAGAGTTGTCACTCACAGGCAGTAATTCTACGTCTATGACGAGTTACCGGAAGCCATTCATTTCGTTTGACAACAGCACTGCACCTAACAATGAGTGGGTGTGAAGCATATTTGCCATTGATTATTCTGCATTTGAAATGTCTACAGTAGAAAACGATATACAATACGAAAAAATGGATAGCACATGTGAATGGTCTTCATCCTGAGTGTTATGTAATCCGATAATAATTTGTTTACAGTCTCTCTCTCTATAGGTATTTTTAGAGCGATTTTCCAAGGCTCTGACTATTGGACTAACTGTGACACGATGAAAGTTATTTCTTGCAAACCAACAGTCTTCTTCAATGTCAAGCGATGATCTTCAAGGCTGAAAGATGTAATTGATGTATTATATACTTTGACTCGTGTTTTGCGACTTATCCATACCATATTTCATAGACTTATTAACAACGGTTTTAAACTAAAGTAAAATTAAATTAATAAAATATTAAAGAATTTAAATAATATTTATTAATAATGAAGTATTAAACTTTGAATTCTAAACATGTGGAAATATATACATAGCTGCAATCTGTTAGTTTATTAAAATTTCTTGCATTTGAATATTCAATAAACGCTTTAATTGTGCAACTGAAGATAAGAAAGTGACATTATATAATCACTAAGTATTTTAATTCTGTTTTGAAACACCGATAGTTTATCTTAAAAGTCCTTCTCAGTAACGTGAATTTAGCAAAACTTTTTGAGCCCGAAGCGACTAAATTCCGTGGCCTTAATTATCGAAATAATTGATTTATTTCCGATTGGCACGAAGGCAGAGTAATAATAACATTTACGTGTGCAAGATCGCGTCGTTTATCACTTCTCGGCAACACCTGCTACACGCCATTTTTACGTATAGCGTAATAATCGGACGTTATAATATTCGGGCATGACGACGATACGTTCGCTTTATTTGGACGTAAATCAGCGAGAGGAGTGAAAGGACAGCGATCAAGAGAACGCTTGCGATGCAAATCGCGTTTGAGTCGCCGCTTTAACTTGACATCTGCGCAAAATTAAATGGAGACATCTCCGTAACGACGTCATCTCGTTCCATACCTTTGAGCGGTTGCGAATCGAGAGAAAGGTACTTACGCCTAAAATTGCGTAAAAACAACATTTTCCGCCAATTCGTGTTTTTTTTTTACGTTACATAAATTAATATTAATACTAAATTTTTTACACATCAGTGTGCGACGATAAACATAATTATTTGCTTTTCGTTAAATAAACCTGGCCTAACATTTTGTTTTATTTCTCCATTCCCATAAATCTTATTAAAAGTAAAAATAAAAAAAAGGATTTATTTAATTGAATTTAACGTACAGGAATGGTCCTCAGATATATTCTTGAGTTTCTTATCAGTTTCGTCGTTCATTCCGCTTGCCCATCTTTGAAGCCTGAATGGCGTTCGACGTATATAAGCAGCGAAATTATTATATCTGGCCGGCTTTCGCGATTGCGTACACGTACATACGCATACTTACGCGTCGGGTCTCTGAGCGTACGAGTGCGCAGACACACAGGTTGAAATTATATGGAAATTGGCCGGCGTGCCGCGCCGGCCACATCGGAGTGTTATGACGGTGTTCCCAGCGCCGGTGGCGCGACGGAACCGACGGGTCTCGGTCGGAGAGGGAGCGTACTCTCGGAGACCACACCGGGTATCATTTGCCATTCCGCGCCATTATGCCGGCTGAAAACGCGGAACCATGTTTCACGTATGTCTACTTAAGTGATTTCACCAGCGATTAAAGCCGCGTCCCTTTGGCCGGATCGCCGGTACCGGTGCCGCTGTGTCGTGTTCACCAGAAGCGAAATTAGGTCCCGGATTCGCGGCCCCTCGGGAAACGTTACTCGCCCGCCTAAGAAGGGAAGTAAGAGAAATACGATTGTTTCTCGTTGAGATTTTTTCGAGATTCGTACGAATCGATATTTGAATGCTAACATTGATATTGGATTTGCACGTAATCATATGTTTAGTGAAATACATTGATTTTTAGCAAATTATAAAGTTATTACTTAAAAACAGAAAAATACGGTTGAATTTTTAAATGGGAGCAATTAAGACGATACGAATTTATAAGTTAAGAAATATAGTAATTCATGGGCAAAATTGTTTCAATTTTCACATGCAATTATAATATGTTTATTGAAATACATTGACTTTTTGCAAATTATCGCAAATTATAAAGCTATTACTTAAAAGCAAAAAAATACAGTTGAATTTTTAAACAGGAGCAATTAAAATGACAGAAATTTAAATTAAGAAATGTATTCATTTGCGGGCAAAATTCTTTCAATTTTATAATTTATTCGAATATTGTGCGTGGTTCGTATTCTCGAAATGTTATTCATTGGAATAACTCGATTCGTATCAATTAATTAAACACATATCTATTTGTCGTATGTATTAATTAATTTTTTTAACAAGTTACATACTGGTTATTGTGAGATAACGAAATCCTTGAATTTTCCTTGAGGAGGGAATGTAACGAAAGCTCGATCAGCAAGATTATCTTGAAAAATAAAGGGAAAGCACACACAAAGAGGGAGCGAAAGAGAAGCGTAATGTTGCCAGCTGCACGCACGTGCTTCATGGTTGCACCTGACCATTGAGCTTCTTTTCCAAGCACGAGCGGACACTCCATCCACGCCGTTCCGATAGAGGGTTCGTTAATAAGATGCTCTCCGGCTTAAGTTTGCCTTTAATAACGGGTTTTCCTTTTCCGTTAGGGTTGCCAGCAGATTGTGATCTATTGTACGGGGCCACAAATGAGTGAAAAAATATGCGTCTAGATGCGAAACTTAACTCTGAAAGACATTACAATTTCATATTCTCGGTAACGTTACAAATGGTATAGTTGAGATATATGGAAGACATTCGCGATTGAGGTGAACTCGAGCAGGATGACTCCGTACGTATTTTTGAAACGCGTGTTTAAATCTTCACTTGCTCACCAAGTTCATCTTTAAAAAAGAATAAGAATATGATGTTTATGATGTATACTGTAAACTCCTATGGGTTGCCACTGCTCCTACTCAATATTTGGTTAATTTGACTAAAACAATGAGATAAAATTAGCGACGTATTGAATAAGCCTTACTCAATACGTTGTTAATTTATCTAATTTAACTTCCATGTTAGTCAAAATTTTACCTTCCTCTTAGTCAAAATTAATGAAATATTGAGGACTTTTCATGAGTCGTATTTCTCAATTATTAATTTTATTAATAATTAGGGGGACATCGGGTAACAATTTGATTGAGGACCAACTATATTTTTCTGATTTTAATTAACAGTTTTGAGACAAACAATTTGAAACTCGTTGAGAACTCTCGACGAAAATAATATTGTAAGACAGCAAGGAATCTTGACGTCATAATTTAATATAACTGCCGCGATAAAGCTTTAATATTAAAAACACATCGATCAAATCGCACGGCTTACCAATGGCGTTGAACTAACCACCGCTGTAAATTTCATTTAGTCATAAACCACACCGTGAGCGAAGTAATTTATTCCCTCGTTAGACCGACTCTTAATTAAAGCCTTATGCGACGTATATCGTCGTCCGCTTCCCCTTGCCGCCACTATCCTGTCCGCTTGCCGATAAAGTTAAAACGTGATTTATAAGCTGCTTACATTATGCAGCTTTCAGCTTTCTGTCATTTGCTACATGCGGGTTATTAATTGCATCTGAAAATCGGAATCACACCGAGCAACCAATGTAGCCGCTGGTTTTATTATCATAGCATATACATATAAGAATATTTTTTAACTTTATCCGTTCATCGCATTCGTTGCTTTTTCGTTCTTACCCATTTATCTTCTTCAAACAATTTTTATTTTTATTGAATTTATTCATTATTTATTGAAGAAAATGCTGGTAGGTACTTAATTAATCTCTTTCAATTTCTTTACGGTTTTACAGATAATATCTTCTCAAATGCGTTACACTCTCTGTCTAGTTAAAAAAGGTTTTTTCTTATAAACATTTGATCAATAAAAATAAGAGATTTAATGACAAATGTTTTTACATATTGCATTTTAATTGTGTTAAGAAATTATTTTGAATTGATTAATTATAAATATCTTCGTGAATATAATTCGTCAAAAATGAGCTTGTTATAACACGCGCGGTGGAATAACATCGTCAAGATAGTTTGAGTTAGCCTATTGTTTTTTTTTTTTTATTAAATGGGCTTGTTTTCCACTAACGCAATTAAGAAGCTAATAAAAGGGATAGTTCACGATGACGGCGGCGAGTGAAATTACAGACCGGTTTTCTCCGAAGAGGGATAATTGAAAGGGCGAGAAGTAACCCGTTGCCTCAGGGTTGAATGAAGAGGGTAAAGGGAAACAGCTCATGCTTCCGTTTATGGTACCTTGAGGTACTATAGGATATGAATGAGCTCGTAGAAGACCCTTCCCTTGCTTTTGACCAATGAATGAAGTCGCAAAACTTTTCGACCCCTGACACGGAGATATTCCTCTTCAATGAGTGATGAAAAGTGGTTGTCATCTCTCAGACCGACCGTCACGAACATTTTTATTCCAGTCGATCGTCGCGCTCGAGCAGCAACGTAAAAAGAATTACAACGACTCTAAATACGCGTCGCGGTAATAAATCTCTACGGGAAGCCATTTGGCGGTCAAGAACGGTAATAACGGACGGCGCTTTTATTAATGGAGGAATGCGGGAACGAGGGCCATTAACCCCTCTCCCTCCCCGTGCCCGGATCGGATCAGCTGTTCTTCGGGGTCCTTCCTGATGGTTGCGCGGCAGGGCAAACACGCCCCTTTAAATCTCGGTGGAGGACTGTAAAAGCCAAGACGGCCACAAGATACGACAATGGGTCGCATGCCCGTTAATCTACGTCGCGGGCTCGAGTCCTCGAAAATAAAACATCGTGATTGTAGGTAACGTTTTCGCAATTTAAACGCTTCTCGGACATTAAAACGTGACATCGCCGTATTGCGATGGGCGTTTAAATCCTCCTCTTGAAAGTGTTCGAACAATTTAATCGTACAAAGATTCGAAGTATAGTATTTATTATTTAAAACCGAGAATTTTTAAGAGTTTAGAGAGTCTTAAATATCTCGAAACTCCCGACAATTTTTCACTACAAGTGTTTGAATATCTGAATGTTTAGAACTCTTAAAAATAAAATTGAGAGATTTTTATAATACGATAATTTACATTAACCCTAAATATAATTAAATATAAAAACATATTTAACAAACAATTTGTTAGTCACAGTAAAAAAATTACATTTTTTTGTCATTTTGAAAATTATGTAATGCATATAGAATATTCTAAAGTATAAAATATAAAGTATAGTTAATCAAGGAAAAATAATGGCATCGAGTCAGATCGCCGTAAAACCGAGGCAAATCTGATAAAGTAACAGTACGTACGATCGTTTCGCGAGGGGATTGGAATGAAGTTGCTCTCGATCTCCCAGCGTGATCTTCTTGATCACCGCCCGATACGGCGCGGTATCCTTTACGGTTGAGATCATACGGAAAGCGGGAAGGCGCGCAAGGTAACAAAACCGCGAGAACAGAATTTAGGTTGGGCCCGCGGTTAAAAGCATGGTTACGATCGCGAAGAGCCCCGACGCGTAATTGAATGCGCCGAGGCGTATGATTTTGCCGATTTATCCCCGGGGTAGCGAGTAAGCCGCGCTTAATTTAAACTAAATGCCAGCGGTAAATGCTGCGCGCGCGCTGATAAGCTCCCTTGATTTAAACCGGCCGCATACGGTCTCCTCTGTACTTTCGTGTCGTTAAGGGAAGTAATTAAATTGCCCCGCACGGCCACCATCGTCGACCGGGACTTTTTCAAATTCCCGAGACGCGAGTGAGAGACGTGTGCGCCTCCACGAATGATTATTAACGCGCGCATTTATCCAACGCGTTCGTTTATGCGCAGATAATTACTCGCTGCAAAAATGTTATGTATCTAATATTGTCAGATTAGAAGGTAAAATACATACTTCCAGAGCTTGGGTTAATTACATCTTTGTGAAGAATTATTAAGCTCATAGGAAATAAATTGCGCTTCTAAAGATTCAGATTTAGCATAGAGTGGATAATTAAATTATATTCACCTGTTTCTATAAAATTTTATTGTAGCCATTCGTTCTTAGAAATTCTTGTCTGTTTGACTTTTCAATTTAGTTTTAACGCGAAACCATAAAATTTAAATATTTAGTCTATTTTGAAGATCAAAAGAAGAGTAATATATTAATACATTATATTAAGAAGGAACGAAAATAAAAAGAACCGGACGGAATTTATGTACGGAATTAATGGCACGCCTGAATTGTATGCGGGAATCATGTTACGTAGCAGCGCCGAAATTTTAGGGAGTGAAGCCAATTTTCTGACATCTTGCAACGTATCTGCCCTCGGAAGTGGTATAAGATGATAAAGGGCGTGCACTCTCATCTTAAAAGGAGCATAAAATCACTAAGCATATAACGGGGCATTCAGATGCGAGGCTAAATTGCGATCGTGTTACGAGCATGCAAGAAAAACAGCTGCCAACTCGCTCGATTGCTCCTTCTGGAAGCTTAATTGTCACTTGATCGTCTTAACCATGGACTCGAGAAGCCAATGAGTATCGTCAGTATTTCATTTAACATTGGTAGTAAAATGTAAAGACGTTGCGAGTTTCTTTTTTTACAATATCACCTGTTTAGCAAAGTGCAAAGTTAAAAGAAATCGTAAAAATCAGTACATTTATTGCGACGATTGTAAGAATGAAAAAAATGTCTTGAGTTATGCCTTATGTAGCGAGAAATATTTTAACAAAAATGTTAAATAACATTTATTACAAATTAATGCAAAGAATACGTTAAAACTTTCATCGTAAATAAGTAAAATACTGAATTATCGAAATATTAACGCTACATTATGTAATCATAATGTACCTGTATTAAGTGCAAATTATATTATATTAATATTTTAATTATTTATCTTTATTTTAAAACGTGTCACATTATTAAATTTGACATTGATTACATGTCGACAATTCCTTTATTTGACAAAAACAAGAGATCTTAATTGAGACATGAATAATTATAAAGAAAGTTCATTAACTTTTTTATCTTTTTTTTTGCATATGTTCCTTTATGTCTGTAATTTATTGTTTTACCTCTACAAAATTACACTCGTATACATTACAGGATATTGAATTTATACGTAATTAACGAGTTGTCAATGTATCTTACCGTAAAAGGTGGTCATATAGAATCTCTTGTGAATCATCGGTTACGAGAATTTCCAGTCTTAATTGTATTTCATTATTCGACACGGTTACGTGAACCAATAACATCAACAAGAACTCCGGTGCGCAAATGTATCATCTCTCATGTCCACCTTTATCGCGCACATAAAGATCTTCACTTTACAAACGAAATGTTAATTTTCTTTATATCTCTCATTAACACGTATTAACGACAGAACGCATTAACACTTCATGCTTAGAATTAATCGAGGCTACTTCGGCAAAATCTCTCGATGTTCAGACACGAAATTATTAAAAGCAAATGCAAATTTGCAAGAAAGTGCCGCGTCCTAATTCGACGACACCGAGAAGTCCTGTTTCAGCTTTCTTTATGTGTATCATATAAATTAAACCTGCAACTAGGTCGAACATTTATAAATGCTACTACAGGCAGTTACAAGGTGACGCGTGTTTGCAAGAAACGTAACACTGTACAGCAATTTAATGGTACCTGGCGTGTGAGGCTCTGCTTTCACGCGAGAAAAAGGTGTTGCAAATTTTGAAGGTCAACGTGCAAACTTCTCCATTCGATTACGTAAATACTTTTCCGCAAAACGCGTAACGAAACGCTCTTCCTTCCGCATTTATCTGAAATTTTAACTCTCATGATTTGTCCATATCAATGTGTTGCTCTCTGTTTGCTGTAGTTTTGTAAAATATTTTTTAAGAAGGTGATCATCGTCATTTTTTACAATTATCTATTATAACTTAAAAGAAATATCTAGAAATTCTTGAAATATAAATTCTTATGCGTATATAATAATTAAATTTTTGGCCAATAATTAAGAACGAGTCTGTTGTTCTTAATTATTAATACAAAAGATAATTGCATAAATTTGTATTATGTAACCTCAGCTTGCAGCTGAAATCGTACAAATATGCCATGTCAAAGCGAATTATGAGTTTTTTAATTTCAGACGTTTCTTCTATTAATTTTTCTTATCACACCTTTAATCTTTTTGCAATAGATGCAAGAGATAATGAATTTACGATCGCGTACTTGCATCTGCAACTTATGTCTGACCGCTTTTTAATCGTTGCATTGAATCGCGCACCAAGTTACATTTACGCGCACACGTACATATACACATAATCACATACAACAAATGTATATCTACAATTTATTATCCAATATAATTCCAAAAGGCATAATTTCAAAACGTGCCGTTTCACTGACGAACGAAATATTTTCTTTCAATATTTGCAGGCTTTCTTTAAATTGAATAAAATTCGATTGCATGTGCGTTTGGCCTTAAATACAGTGAATAGAAAGTATACAGATGTAATGAATTTTCAAATTATAAACGGTATTTCTTTTTGACAGGTAGAAACCATAATGTTTTATCGCGGTTTTAATCCTGACGCATCGCCACCCCCGTCGCTAACCGGCCTCATTCTTAATTTGGCATTAATCTCTGAACCGGTTTATGTTTATGATAATTAATATTCGGAAGCCCGATTGTCGCTCGCGGCGCACGTCTTTTCTCCGGATGATCGCAATGTTTCGACCGTTCTCCACACTATCCATGGATAATCCTTTAACGGATTACGTTTTCTCTCGCATAAAGTAAACGTTCGTAATTGTTAACAAGATACAATTTCACGGTGCACGTTATAATTATATCATGGGCGGTAAAGCACAGCATTACGTTAATCATCGTGAATGCCGACGTGTGTAATTTTCCCCAGAACGTCTCTTCAAGAGAAACGTTCATCATATACGTCCGCGATACAATGTTGGACAACGCAAGTCGCAAGTAATCAGAAGTAATTGCCAAGTTAATAATTGCGTAACCAACCTTTGTCGTTCGCTCACGTAGTAGCTTGGTAATATGAATGATAATGATGATTATATGCTCGTTTCGTGTGTTTTGCCTCGAACTGTCGTAGATTAATAAAAAAAAAAGCCGAGACGTGCTGTTTCGGTAAAACATAATTATAACTTGCGATTGTTTGCCAATAAGTCAGAAATGATGCATCTTATATGTATATCTTTAAACGCAGATTAAATTGTAATTTCTCTTTCTCTTTCTTCATTTTTTTTACGAATTTTCTCCAAATTTCTCGTAATTTTTAATATAAGATAATTTAGTCACTAAATTGTACGCATATATTTTAATATTGACTAAATAAATGAAACAAGTTTTAAACTGTGCTAAGAAAATATTCATTGCACGGAGAAAAATGTTTTGCATTATGAACCAAAAGTTTTGTTGATATATACCCAATAAAATTATTTAGTTGCCATAAACAAATATGTTATTTACTTATATCTTATTAAATCGTTTTGGTTTAGAGCACAAAACAGAACTGTTTAGAGAACAAAACTGTTTTGTGCTCTAAATCAAAACGATTTAACAAGATATAAGCAAATAACATATTTGTTTGTAATAACTGAACAATTTTCTTGGGTATATATCAACAAAACTTTTGGTTCATAACACAAAACATTTTTCTCAGTGTGAGGAAATAATTTTGCTTATCCTCGAATATCAAATCGACTTTTCAATTTCGCGCATAATTCTTAGACTTTTACTCGCCATAATTCAGTAGAAGCGTGCACGATGTCTGACACGATTTATAGCACGAGAGAGTAATGGATCCTTACGAAGGGATCTATTTTTAGACAACATTATTTTTTTTATCGTTCACGGACAGTGGGCAGGAATGAGAAACGACGGTGACAAAAGAGGATTACACAAACCCCGAAACCTAGTAATCCCATCTGAGAAAGAAAAGAGAAGAAAAAGAATAAATTGGTCAGTTTAATCCTGCAGCGTTCTCTGGCGAACGGCTGTTCGCTCGGCTTCTCCTTCTCTTCCTGCTTACACACGTGCGCAGGAGCGCATTGTGGGGCCCCGATGTGCCAGATGATAACATCGAGAGTAAGACAAGTATCGTTGAGGATATCGCATAACACCGCGATGTTAATAGGCTGAATAAAACCCCGAAAATTTGCATAGCGCGGCTCTAAAATAAAAGAACTCCAATTTCTGCAATTAGCTATTATTAAAACAAGTAATAGTAAAACTAATAACTAACAATAAATAATAACAACCGTAAGTAAAATATAAAATTGTACTTTTTTTTATTGTATTACGTAAAATTGAATTTATACTAAATTTATACTAAATCACGATTTTCACCTGCACTCACACACATGTACACGTACAAAGAGCTGTATTAAAAAAAAAATCATTTTCAAGTACCTATTTAATTATTTATGATATTTTTAGAGACAAAAAGATTTATGTATGTCGTAACTAACGAACGGAGCCATTCGCCGAATGGCCGGTCACGAGGTTCTCATTTAAATTCAAACATCGACGAGGTGAATTATCTCGCTTTTTAATGCTTAGACGGGACCGAAACAAAACGGGGCCGATTGTGTTGATGGCTCTCTACACCTGGAAGTGACTGCTGGTTAGGATCACCCCGAAGGTCCATCCGAGAGTTCGCCACCTTCGTGGCGGGATGTACCAGGCTGAGTTACGAGATAGCGCAGAAGAAGGGGGCACCTGTGCGGCAGGTGACCGCTCTACCACGTAGAACACGAAGCTCCAACACTTGTGCGTTCGCGACGCACACGCGTGTGCAATCGAGTCAAATATCTGTATATGAGATTCATATCGCTTATATTTATCAAGGTTCATCTAAACTGTCGACGGGCAGCGCTGAAACATTGTATTGCCGCCATAAAAGAATCATTTAGTATTTGCGTAGCCTGTTTCGTTAAAGTTATTAAGATTTATTGATCATTTTACCTTTTATTTACCTACCTTTTATTTATTTATTTTACATTTTACTAAAAATAACAGTAATAGAAATAATTAAATAACAAAGGAAAATAATTGTCTCTTTGCATGGATATATGCATTATACTTATTTTCAAAAAGAATTAAAAAAATTTTTTGAATATATAGAAGTAAATTATAACATAATACAATCTCCCTGTTTTTTGAGACATTTAAGAAATGAGATGGAATAGCTTCTGGATAGATTTTTAATTCTCATGCTTTAATTAATATAATTTAATTAATACAATTATATTCATTGCTCTCGCTTTAACTAATATAATTTATTATATTCATTTAATTTACAATACATTTATGTTATTTAATTCTTGCGTTCGCGCATGCAATTTATAATAAAAATTAATAAAAAAAACCGCCTTTAGGTAATGATTATAGCGTAATAATCAATTGGCAGGAACATCCATAGAAACAATTAGTAGATTTTACGGATTCACCACAATATCTATAAAAAGCACTATCGACCTTAATCGTAAATCGACCGCCCTCTTTTCGCTGGTCCAGCGTATCGCGCAAAAAATGGTCGTTTCAATTATGAACGAACTTATGACCACTTAAACTCCTCAAGCTTCATAACTGGCTCATAAAACTGAACTATTCGAGCAATATCCGTACTTCCTACGGTAGCAAAATTGATGTATCATAATCGATCGTCGAATTTCCATTTCGTGATTTTACAGACCTTTATGCCATTGTTGCCATGAAAAACTAATCAAAATAATTGTGACTCAACATCTTCATGTAATTATAATCGACATAATAAAAAGATTTAATGATCCGCGCGATCATTAAAATTCACGCTCTGCGGTTCAACGGGAGCAACCGTGACCTGCAAGGTATCTTGTGTATTCTGACCAAATATCAATTACGGCGCGCCGAGAGGGCAATAAACGGCGCATACGTACTAATTAGAAGGCGCGGCAATTGCCGCTTATGTTTCGATCCGTACGAATCCGCGCGTAATTTAGCGGCGGTGCAATTAAAAAAGAGGGCGATCGACCGATCTGGAAAGGACGAACCCGCGCAGACACACAAAAGGGCTTTCTCCGACCGCGTTCGTTAAGGGCGCCGTGATTGGTTTCGTGACGGGACAGGTGCATATCGTGAAATGAAGGGAGACCCCGCCGCCCATCTCTGTCGATATTGCGGCCTTTTGTGTTACGCAAAGTCCCCCGAGTCTTTTATACATTTGTGCAATTCTATTGCGTTCAGAAGATTTCAGTATCATCTTATCATTTTTTATTACAAAATAAATTAATGAAAGGTGTACTATAAAATAGCTTCGTTTTCACATTCACCGTAGTTGCTTGATTAATGAAAGGATATAGAAAAACTGATAAATATCATTCGTTTTTGATGAAATCTCATCAATAATACATTAAATTCCAAATACGAGCGAGATTATCAGCGAAGGGCAATTGCATAAAAGAACAGCATAAAATGAATGAAAAATAAAAAAAAAACAAAGACGAACTGGGCGTTCTTCCAAAATGTAAATGCACATCGTATTATGTAAGCACAATACGTGATTAAATTTTTGAATATCAATCTCGAGATGCCTGTGCATCGTCATGAATATTGAAATAAGATTCTTATGCTGGCACTAGTTTATATGCATATAAAGTATAAAGTCTTTATAATACTCATTCGTCCATCAAAGGAAGTTATATCTAGAATTATAAATATATACATATAATTAAATCTTCAATCTACAAAATAGCTTAAAATTTTTATAGTTTTCTATGTTAAAAATTACATTAATAAAGTAATTATATAATAGATTTTATTTCATTTAAGACACTTAAAAAACTTTTTACAATACGAATAATAATTCTTTTTGCGAAAATTTTGTTTAATTTAAAAAAATAGCTTTGGACATTTATATACTTGCAATTGAAGAAGAACGTGATAATACTGAAACATTTGATATATTATTCCTGCCATGCATTGCTTTTTGAGGAAGACATCTGTGTTATTTGCATATATCATTTCAATCAAGTCCATGTGTGGGTAGCGCATTTGCATGTCAATAGAAAATTCTTGACAAATGCCATCATCGTCGGCTAATCGTCGGATAAACGAGCGAAAGACAAGCGAACCGGCAACGTTCAATCGCAAATTGTACGCACGTAGAAGGAGAATTGTCGCCCATAAAATACAAAATAAAGAAGAACTGGCTCGTATTCAGTGTTAACAAGCGCATGATAAGTTAACGCAGAATTTCACGACGTGTACAGTCTCATACCGACCAGCTGAACTGCCCCAATCTGTTGCTGGGCAATTGGACGACTGTGTATCGTGATGTACGAGCATATAAACAAGACTTTGGAACATCGCAAGGATCGCGACAAGAAATATACTTTTTCTTTCGTTATTAGCAGAAATTGGAACTCAGGATCTTCGACTTAATCTAAATTATATGCACACCGGGATTCGTCGCAATAAATGCGACATCCGGTCAGAGTATTAATTCCGTGCAAACGTGTGCTTTTCTGCGTAATTGAAAATTTAAAAAATCCAACAGACGAAGATGATCTACAATCGATGAGGTCTGTTCATGATCGTGACGAGAACGGCGTGCGACGTCCGAGATTGCAAATTGGCTAATTATAAGAAGTTAAAGAGAGGCGAAAGCGATGCCTGGTATCTGATTGGAAGGGACTGGAACTGGAATTAGGAATAACTTAAGACGACGGACACGGGAGAAAGGAGGCAGCGTGACCACGAAACCGGCCGATGTTACGAAATATAACGATGTGGTGAGTCTCGTGTGTTTAATTGCGGATCAAGAAACATCTAATCGCGTTCAATCTATGCGCAAAATTGATTGCCACGCGGATATAATTAGCGTCAATGGTACGCGGAATTAGCGCCATGTCCAGGCTTGTTATTTGCATAGCTAATGTGTGATATAATTAAAGATAAACCGCGATGTCACACAAAGAATACAAATTAAAGTCGTTCTTCTTACTACAAAGTAAGACTGAATAATATTAAAAGATAAGAACATTTCATAACTGAAAAGTGAAAAATAACGTTTAATGATACACGAAGTGGTCGTAAAAAAGATACGAAGGATAAAGGCACGCAGAGGGCTTTGAAAAATCTTTTTAAACTCTGTAACGAACAATTCTTTCGGTAATGAATAAAAAACGAAGGTATCACGTAGAAGTTAAAGTTTAATGTCGATATCACTTTAAGATATTGTGATTTATTCTTGATTTATAACTAACGAATGTTTATGAATGCGATAGTTTTTCGAATCATCCTCCAGAAGACGACTTTCTGCGCACCCGGTGTGCAGACATCATCTGCGGACAAACATGTGGATCGAAAATCTTGTGTGTCGAAAGCCGGATGGTACGAGAGCCTTGACTTCGTCTTCCCTCTCTTTATTTTCGTTTTTTTCGCTTTGCGCGCTTCGCGGTCGATATCCGGTGCCCGAAGTCTGCCATCCTCTTGGTCTTCATTCGCGCAGAAGCGCTTTCGGAACATTAACCGCGCGCAACTGCTGTTTAAACTCGCTCATCGGACCCGATGCGATCGAATCTCGCCTCCCTCCTACCACCTTTCCCCTCGGCTCGATTAATCATCCAATTTACGAGCCTTGATAGAAAGCAGTGTCGATTCATCGGCGGCTCGCTGACGATGAACACGTATCCCCGACGATCAGAACGTGCATAGAGTGATCTGGGCGCCGATCGTTCTCGATAAACGGAATGCGCTCCGACACGCACGTTGAACGTATCGCGTACGAAACTCATGTTTTCGTAGTTTGCAATTTGCGAGATAAGTTCCCGGTGCCGAAAGATTCAAAGCGCCCCATGCGCGCGATTTTTGTCTCCTTATTTAGTTGAACACACCGTGTACGAATTTACATTTAAATGTTAACGAGGCAGATTGTAAGATTATGCCTTTAAGATTGCCTACAAAAGGAAAAGATTCTTGTAAAAGATTCTTCGAAAATTAAGAGACAGTCGGGCAATTTCTCTGCATTGCCGCATCGTAATGAATGAAATTAACCGAAATGAATGACACAATTCCTCTTGGTATTTTACAACCATAAACATGTACAATAGATTAGCCCCTACCGTAAGAG